>CAUYSK010093342.1:0-71864 GCA_963575035.1 Avahi laniger
CAGCCTGAGCAAGAGCAAGACTCTGTCTCTACTAAAAAAATAGAAAGAAATGATCTGGACAACTAAATATATATATACATATATATATTTAGTTTATTTATATGTATGTATATATAAATTAGCTGGGCATGGTGGCACATGTCTGTAGTCCCAGCTACTTGGGAGGCTGAGGCAGAAGGATCACTTGAGCCCAGGAGTTTGAGGTTGCTGTGAGCTGGGCTGATGCCACCATGGCACTCTAGCCCAGACAACAGAGCAAGAGTCTGTCTCAAAAAAATAAATAAATAAAATAAAATAGAAACAGTGAAGAAAAATAAATGGCCCTCAATCACACCCATCCTCAAACAACTTCTGCTTCCATGTTACATCTTTCATTTGTTGTTTTCTCTACTTCTTTTAATGTAGGTGTGTTTATAGTCTAGGCAAATTTTGAGAACTTTTTAAAATAACATTTTAATGTATTTCTCTGTTTTATAAATATTTATAAACATATTTAATAGTTGCATGATATTCCATCATGTAAGTGGACTATTCTATTTAACCATGTCTTAACTGTTATACATTTAAGATGATTTTGATTTGTTTTGCCACTGATATAAAAAACTATAGTGAACATCTCTAAGAAAAATGTATTTATTCACTAACTAAACACGTTCTATTCTAGATGCTGGAGTTAGGGCAAAGTATAGGATTTATATCCTAACAGAAGATAAACAGTAAACAAAACAAGTAAATTAAATATACAGCATGCTAGATAGTGGTAAGTTGTGTATAGAAAAATAAAACAGAGAAGGAGCAAAGAATGGGCCACAATTTTAGATAAAGTGGTCAAGGAAAGTGTAATTGAGAATATGATATTTAAATAGAGACAGAAGGGAAGTGAGGAAACAACTACATGTCTTGATGAGGAGCATTCCAACCACAGGGAACAAGTACAAAAGGCCTACTCCTAACATTTACAACTTTTTTAAGAAGGAATGAAATTATTGAGCCAAAGAATGTTAATATATACAGCTTATAATACATTTTCAATTTTTTTTAAAATAACATCCTTAGGGCATTGGTCAATAAATTCTAACTGAACTGCAATTTGTTCATGCTAATATTTTTATAGTAATAGCCACTGTGAAAAATTTTAGATTGTATTATGTTTTTTGAATTATTTTATAATACTAAAAAGTCATTTAATAGAGTAATTCGGATAAAATAATATCATCAATATTGCATTATTGTAATTTATTCTTATTTTTTCCTTAGGTTTAATGCAGTAAGCAAAATAGAGTTGTATTTGTCTAAATACAAAACTTATTTCACAATGTACATGAATGTTTAAATCTGAAACATTTGTGAGATGGCAAATATGGAGGAAAATTGTCTTAGCACATATCCACGAATGATGCTGCCTGTGACTTACATATTACTGTAAATAGACTATGGGAAAGAGCAGGTGCTCATAAAATATGAAACAATGGTGCTTGTTTTGAACACGGACATTAAGAATGGAATGTTATTAAATTTAGAAACCCAGAAGAAAATTGCGGAGTCTTAATTTAGAAACTTATTGTAGCGTACTAAGAGGATTTTTTTTCCATTTGCCTCCTACCAAACATGAACTTTGCTATGTCGCTCTCTCTTCCCATTTTTTCAAGTATGTTTGCTTGAAGTGTAAAAAAAATATAATCTTACTCTCAAAGTAAAAATGGCATCATTCATATGGTTTATATTTCCCATTTCAATCCACAGAGTTAGCATTTGCCATCAGAATAACCTCCTCTTCCCATCCATCGCCCCAATAGTTTTAAGATAAGTTAATACATAAGTAATAAAAATAAAAACAAATCTATATTGATAAGTTATTTAAATATTTTTAGATGATAGAAAACATTATGTCCACCTGGGCCTAGATGTAATTCTTTATGTATTGTTCAATTCATTAAATATTTGTTGAGGACCAATATGATGTCACCCAGGTGAGTGGACATGGCAATTCCGTAACACAATGTAGACCGTTTGTGGTCTGGACTGCTTATCTCTGCCCTTTTATCTGTCACCACTTGCTCCTCCTTCCTGTAGCTCCAGCCAGACTGGACCCCTTGCAGTTCTTCAACTGTGTCATTCCTTTCACCTACTTGCATATTCTTTGTACTTTCATGCTTCCAGAAAAGAAATGGTAAAACATCTCCTTAGTTCTTCTTTACTCAATTAAATTCTCCTTATCCTTGAAGTATCATCTGTGAACTGTTCTACAAAATCTGCTTTAACCCTACTTACCCTTATCCCCGTGACTCTTGGTTAGGTTTCCATCATGCACTATTTAAGTGGTTTTCTTTCTCCACTCTTTAATCCCGTATCATAAATGTCTGCTTCTTCCTCCAACTCCCCAGCCCCCACCCCCACATGCCATAAATGAACTCTGAACTCCTGGATGACATGGACTGGAAAATGTATTTATTTCTTTGATTCTACCAACTAATGCAGTATCTGATCCATAGTAGGCACTGAACAAATATGTACTGAATAGCATATTTCAAATAAACAAAATATGAAATGCAGCTCATTGAGTTGAACAGCAGCCTTATTTCCAAATGGAGGTCTGTATGTTTGTTTTTTCATGTGGCCCAACAGGTGATTGTTCTTTAGTTTTAAACAGTACTATCTACTTTAAAGTTACTAATTCTTTTTTTTTGCTTAAATTTGCCTTTTATTTTTAAAATTTCTACATATTTTTATTGATACACATATTTTACATATTTATGGGGTATATGTGAGTATTTGTTACATACATAGAATGTGTAATGATCAAGTCAGGGTATTTGGGGTATCCATCACCTTAAGTAGTTATCATTTCTATGTGATGGGAACATTTCAAGTCCTCTCTTCTAGCTACTTTGGAACAGGCAATATATTATTGCTAACTATAGTCACCCTACTGTGCTATTGAACATTAGAACTTATTTCTTCTACTTAACTGTATGTTTGTGCCCAATGACCAACATATTTTTATCCCCTCTCCCAACCACACACCCTTCCCAGTCTCTGGTATCTATCATTCTATTCTCTTCCTCCATGAGATCAGCTTTTTTTAGCTCCTACATATGAGTTAGAGCATACTATATTTGTCTTTCTGTTTCAGGCTTATTTCACTTAACATAATGACCTCCAGCTCCATCCATGTTGCTGCAAATGACAGTATTTCTTTTTTATGGTTGAATAGTATTCTATTATATATATACACCATATTTTCTTTATCCATTCATTTGCTAACGAACATTTAAGTTGATTCCATATCTTTGCTATCATGAATAGTGCTGTGATAAATATACAAGTGCAGGTATCCCTTTGATATACTGATTTCCTTTCCTTTGAATAGATAATCAGTAGTGGTATCACTGGATCTTATGGTAGTTCTATTTCTAATTTTTTGAGAACTCTCCATACTGTTTTTCATAGTGGTTGTGATAATTTACATTCCCACCAACAGTGTACAAGAGTTCCCTTTTCTGGCATCCTTGTCAGTATCTGTTATTTTTTGGTTTTTTAGTAATAGCTATTCTAACTGGGGTAAGATGATATTGGTTTTGATTCGCATTTACCTGATGATTAGTGATATTGAGCATTTTTTCATGTACCTGCCAGGTATTTCTAAGTCTTCTTTTGAGAAATGTCTATTCATGTCCTTTCCCCATTTTTTGGTAGGATTATTTGATTTTTGTTGCTGTTATTGTTGAGTTTGCTGTTATTGATTTTTGTTGCTGTTATTGTTGAGTTTGCTGTTATTGTTTGAGTTCCTTGTGTATTCTGGATATTAGTCCCTTGTCAGATGAGTGGTTTGCAAATATTTTCTCCCATTCAACAGGCTGTCTCTTCACTCTGCTGACCATTTTCTTTGCTGTGAAGAAGTTTTTTGCTTATTATAATCCCATTTGTCTATTTTTATTTTTGTTGTCTGAGTTTTTGAGGTCTTAGCCAAAAATTCTTTGCCTAGACCAATGCCCTGAAGTATTTTCCCTATGTTTTCTTCCAGTAGTTTCATAATTTTGAGTCTTACGTTTTAAGTTGTTAATCCACCTTGAGTTGATTTTTATACAGGGTAGGGGTCTAGTTTCATTTTTTTGCATGTGGATATATAATTTTTCCAGCACCATTTATTGAAGAGACTGTACTTTTCCCAATGTATGTTCTTGGTGCCATTGTCAAAAATCAATTGGCTGTAAATATATGGATTTATTTCTGGATTTTCTATTATGTCCCACCAATCTATATGTCTGTTTTTATACCAATACCATGCTATTTTGTTTACTATAGCTTTGTAATATATTTTGTAGTTAGGTTATGTGATGTCTCCAGCTTTGTTCTTTTTTGCTCAGGATTGCTTTGGCTATTTAGGTAGAGTTACTAATTCTTAACAAGTCATGTACCATTAAGCAAATGGCAGGTAGCTTAGGAATCTTGCAGGTTTTAGTGCCCAACCCAGACACAACAAGAGCTTATCAAGGCCCCCAAATAGCACACTAGAGTGATCATGGGATCAGCCCAGCAAATCTAAATACTACATGTTAGAATGCTATCCTTCTCTTATGACAACCCTAAAAGAGATATTTATGGACATACAAGGGAATGTGTAGATGCTACGGCCTCAACTCAGCTAGAAATACTGGTCACCAGGCAATTACAAATCTTTCTTACCAGTTAACTAGTAAGAATTACTTAATTTTTACTAAATAATTTAATTTAAACTATATCAGGCCTGATATAAATCTAATACCATGCTTTGGGTGATGAAAAGGGTATTGAAAAAATTGAAGGCATTCTCCATGTGTTCAAGAAGTTTATACAATGATTAGGGAAATTTATTTTATCATAGAAACCTATTAGCAAATAGTAAAAGAGCAGTGGAAGCCTTGTTCCACATCCAGGAAGACATTGGTGGTGTATTTTGAAATAGACAGAGGGTTGGACCATATCAGTCATTGAATATGAAGGTATGATCAGAGAAGAAAAGTTGATAGGAAAGTAAGCATAAGAGACAATGAGTACTGAGCACCTGGAATGAGGAAGAGCGTGTCAAGGTAGCAATGAGAAAGAAGCTGTGTTTGTGGTTATTCACCCATTCATAATTCTATCTACACCTAGGCTTATAGGCCATAGGAAATTTATTGCTGGAGTGGAATGTTTCAAGTGAACTTCCACCTTCCACAATTAAGGCCATTGGATAAGGATCATACTCTCAGAAGCAGAATTGAGCACAAACACACTATGTTCCTGGTGTTTGGTTCCTGAAAGACTTAAGAATCCAAGGATGGTTGTAGCAATAAAAGGATGTTTTCTTTTTCTGAGATATACTTAATGATAAAGAATTATCTGTTCTTTGAAATTCAAAGTTACCTCACTGTTCTGTATTTTATTGGCTGAATTTGGCAAGTATACAGAGGAGCGACCTCTATGGATAGTATTAATGCCTTAGCTTTAACAAGCAACACCAGGAGGCTCAATGCCCTGGAGCAGCTGCAAGAATAGTGCATATTGAGAAGATGCTGATCAATATTTGACTAAAGATTGAAAAAGAAAAACTGCTACTTATGAATACTGTCATCCTTGCTAAAAGCCGGAGAACCCAGTGAATCCCTTGTCCATAATGATAAAAAGTGACATTTTGATTGGAGTATCAAGACCAACCACCAGAACACTGTCCTCCTGGAACTGGGAACTGTTAGAATGCTAATTTAATGAAAGGAAGAGGGCAGTGGGTTTGCTTTGTGTATGAGTTAGTGTTAATAAGCTGTTTTAACAAGAGCTGCAATAAGAATTCATTGGTTTACAAAGAAATAAAAATTTATTTTTCTGTCACCTAGTGTTTTGGGGAGTATATTGAAGACTAGTAAGGAGAAGTGTGTGTGTGTATGGGGGTGGTTCTCTTACAAAACTCTCTTACAGTCTCTTTAAAGACTTTGACAGTGGTTCTATTGTCTTTAATGGGTGGCTTCTATGGTCACTTCATTCATCTTCATTCCAGCCAGCAGAAACAGAAAAGCAAAAGCACATGAAAAAACAAACATGCACAATTTTATGGCAAACCATAAAATTCCCACACATCACTTTCATTGCAACAGCCCAGTCATGTGACCATACTAGTTGCAGAAGTGGCTGGGAAGTGTCATCTCAGCTACAATGCTATTACTCTGGAGAAAGGAGAACATGGAATTTTGGGGGACAGCTGGCTTTTGCCGCTGTGTTTCTCATTATATACAAACTTGCATTACAGGGCTTTTGGGTTGAACAGAGAGATAGAAAAGGAAAACAGGGGACTATTTTAAATCTTAGAGGCAATTTTCCCCATCTTTTAACTCGAAAAAATATGGGGTAAGATAAAGGATCACATTCTGAAATGCCCTGAGTTGCTCTCAGTTCCTTTGCTTCTCCTGTGGAGTGGGAATGTTGTTGATTTGAATGTGATTTTAGTATTTTAAGGAACATAATGACATGACCACTGGATATAAGCCACACTGTTTAACTGAACATGCCACAATCTATTTTAATGCTAAAATAAAATGTGATACATTGTATTTAACGAGATGATATGTTGTAATGGTATACTTTATGATGATTCAAGTTCTTCTTGGTGTAATTTTGACTCTACATGAATTCCTCTTTACTCATGGGCTTCAGAACCTAGTATCAACATAAAACGAAAATCATCTGCCTGCAAAATAAATAAACATGCTATTTCTCCACAGTCATTAGGAGTTTGACTATTGCATGTTTTAAATGTATTTAAAGTTTCATGTATTACAAGATACCAAGCTGGTTCTTCCCAAGTGGTGAGGCCTATAGGTAAACAAACGCAAGTAATTTACATGCTCATTAAAGGTGCCAGATAAAAGAAAATAGGAAAAATAGCGAACAGCTTTGAAGGGTAGTATTTGGTCAGATCAGCCCCTATTTTGAACAACTTTATTAAGATAATACAAATTAATGCTTACTTATCACCAAGAATGTATTTTCTTAACAGATTGAAAATCTGAATTGACCATACACATGAAAACATTGAATATATCTGATTACAATTGAAATATATACACAGTACATGGCCAATAACAATCCTAAAGCAAGTTAAGAGCCAGTTATGTTTGAATCTCTCGAATGGCAAGGGAAATAGCCTTGCTTGTATTTAAATATGTATTCAGAATAGCATCTGTACTGATGACCATTCGAACACTAAATAAGCAAACAGCATTAGCTTGAGTAATAGAATACATCAAAATCACCCCAAATCAAGCAACATATTAGTGACAGCCAAATGCCACATCTGCATTACTCAATTGTTGGAGTTATGGTTCAGAAATAACTCTTGAAATAAAACTTCAGTTGTACAGTTTGTGGCAGTGTTTAGTCTTGAGTAAACTGAGTTTTGTAGCACCTTCTAACTCTAGCCTGATAAAGATGATGTGGTTTCATCCATATTGCTAGGGGGAAAAAAAAAAAAAAACAGTAAAATGATCTTGGTGTAATAAAAGATTAATTTGAGGATAAGACCTTTCCTGAGTACTTGAGTAGATCATTTTTAACAAATACCTGTGTTTATGTAAAGTTTTGTTTATTAATCTTTACGTCAACAACCTGTACCCTATGAATAATAAGTAGAAAAACATACAAGGTTGGTAGATTTTGAGAGTTATGTTTTGCTTTCTCTGGAATATCACTGAGAAGCTCTAGATACCATATTTTATTTATATAAATAAATACAGGGACAGTTTCTTCCCTTCTCTCCAGAAATAATATACAATGAGGATAAACTTTGTAAGAACTTAAATGTGAAATATGAACAAATAAAAATAACTGGCAACTTCACATTTCTTTTGAGGCTTTACTGTACATTTCCAATACATAGGTTTAACCTCCTGAAACACGTCTTTCACCATAACCCTGACTAATACCTTGGTTCTAACTGGTTCTGGAATTCCTCCTGGCCCACTCAAGTCTTGCTCTTTTTTGTTGAGTTCCACATGTGGCTATTTGAATTTTGCTTGCCTTGTTATTCCCCTTCTTGGCTTTGGTAATCCAGCTACCACAATGAAATCCTTGGCTCTTAAATGCTTAGTGATATTGACTTGACGTCATTAAGCTGCTCCCTTTACTCAAACAAACCTAAGGAAGAATTAATAAAACATAGACACTATTTTGCTTCCCAAATTGCCTTTTGGTTTCAGTGACTTGGATTATAGCACTAGAGCAAAGAACCACTTTGTACCCCAACTCTGGCATTATTGCTTGGTTCTATTCATATATTACTGAAATCAGATGAATGTGGCTTGATAATATTGATCTTTTTGTGATTTTTACTGTTCACAATGACTAAAAATAGACTGAATTATTGAAACCACAAGTAGAAATGCAGTTGTAGCCTAACAAAAATATGAGCAATTTCTACTGATGGCATTCACAAAAATAACTATGAAATCATAATGTGCTTAAGTGAGAATCTATTTTTCTCTTAATCAAGCATGGTTCCATTATTTCAAATACTGAATATTTTATTCTATTTCATTTTTAATATAACATTTTATATTTATGACTAAATCATATCTAAATTTTGCTTTAAAAGTCAAATATATTACTCATATTTTAAATGCTCTTGAGAGTTCTTAAAATGGTTGCAATACATCTGTTTCTGACTATGCTGGAAAAATGGAAAAGCTGGTATCTGACAAATAGACCATTGGAATAAAATATAGATACCATAAACAGATTATACATATATGATAACCTGATTTATGACATAGGTACTGCTACAATGCTTTGGGGAAATGATGTTTTCAAAAACGGTGCTGGATCAATTGGCTATTCATCTGGAAAATATAAATCTTGACTGTTGCATTGTACCATATACAAAATCAATTGCAGATGGATTGTAGATAAAATGTAAAAGTTAAAAAATAAAACTCTTAGAAGACATCATAATAGAATATCTTAATGATTTGGGGAGTAGTCATAAATTATCTAAACCAGACAAAATTCATATGCAGAATATATCACAACTCCTACAAATCAGAAAAAAAGGTGGGGGAGATTTTTATGAGACAAAAGTTCTGCATCAACACTTCATACAAGAGTATATATAAATGTGCAATTAGTATGTGCTCAATATCATTAATCATAAGGAAAATGAAAATAACTTCACCACCACCAGAATGGCTAAAATTAGAAAAAAAGAATTAAAAAACAGAAATTACTGAGGATTGGGGGAAGATATGGAGCAACCTGCAATTTCAAACACTGAATTAATACAGTCTCTCTATTAACTGTTTGCCAGTGTCTACTAAAGTAGAATACAAACATACTTGGTGACCCAGCAATTGGGCTCATAGTATGACTGGACATAATATTCCTGTACAAAGAAAGATATATATACACATATGTGTATATATGTGTGGATGTGTGTACAGCATATGGACAAACTCTTAAAATATAAATTTCATCTCTGCCACTTCCTAGTTGGATAACCTTTGGCAAGTTACTTATCTAAGTTTGTAACGTATCATTACATGAACATACTATGTACTTTATAGTGACTACACAAGAATCGAAATTGCACATATAAAGCACTTAAAACAATCCCTGTCACAAAATAAAAATTTAATAAATGTTAGCTATTCTTATTATTTTACTTTAGCATTATTATGTGCATGAATCAGGTCTGTAAAGTAACAATAAAAATAATGATATTCATATGTTATAGAATTTAGATAAGTCATTCATTGACACTGTTTCACAGTTTTGAAGCCTGTGAAGTAGTAGTAGTAATACCAGTAGTAGTGGTAATGACAGTAGTAGTGTTAGTAATGACAGTAGTAGTAATGACAGTAGTAGTAGTAGTAGTAAAGACAGTAGCAGTAGTAATAACAGTAGTAGTAACGACAGTAGTGGTAGTAATAACAGTAGTGGTAGTAATGACAGTACTAATGACAGTAGTAGTAGTAATGACAATAATAGTAATAATGACAGTAGTAGTAGTAGTAATGACAGTAGCAATAGTAATAACAGTAGTAGTAATAATAGTAGTGGTAGTAATGACAGTAGTGGTAGTGATGACAGTAGTAGTAACAATAGTAGTAGTAATGAGAGTAGTGGTAGTAATGACAGTAGTAGTAGTAATAACAATGACAACACCTCCCCAGTTGTCCACAACCCACAAAGTTGGACTCCGTATTCTACACTGTTAGCCACTCTGCTGTATGGCCTTTTAGAAATACCTGTTAGTCAGGATGGGCTAGGGTCTGCTGTGGTAACAAGCAACCTCAGCATCTCAGTAGAATATAAGTCGAAGGCTTGTGTCTCACTCTTGTTGTGTATCCATTGTGAGTCAGCCATGGGCTCTGCCTGTTCACTCAGGCACCCAGGCTGACAGAAGGTCCATCCTGCCACGTGCTTCCATAATCGTCAAAGCAGGGAGAAGAAAATGGGAGCTCTCAAAATTTTGCATAAAAGTATCCAGGCTCCTTCTGATCTCACAATTTTGGCCAAAGCAGATCACAGGGACATACCTAATCTCTTCAGATGGCAGGGAAATATAATCATACCAGGTGGTAGACAGTTGTAGTATTTGGTAAACAGCACTAAAGGCTATCATAAATACTAAGGATATTATTTTCCTCAAATATGAAAATGAATATAGTAGTTCTAATCAAAATATAAAGAGCTATGTAGCTATTAAAAATATTATTTAGTCTAAAATTTTTCTTTCTAATGAACATATATGTGGGATTTCATATTGGAACAACCATTAATTATATTAACACTGTTTTATTATTTATCTCATTTTTCATTAATTTTAGTTTTGTAACTTGGATAATGAATATTTACTTCAAATAAAATTAATAAACCTCAATTATTAATTTTTTAAATTATATGACTGAATATTATATTTTCCATTGTTATAATACTTAAACTTGGAAACTTTACCACCTAATAACTATACCCATATACAGAATGTGTGTCAAAACTTTATGTAATTAAATAAGAATATGCTTAAATCAAGGCTTTTCAGTATATTTATGTCTAATCATTAAATTATTTTTATTAAAAGTGATCCAATAATTGCAAAGTTCAATATCTAATTTGGAGTTACACATCACTGAAAAAGTGAATAATTTATAGGGAGCCAAAATAGGTAGTCTTTATGCATACCAATAAGCATGTTATGTGGAAGTCGTTTGATATGATAAACTTATATAACAAAGTGAAAGCAATGTACGAGATGAGTATAATACAAATAATTAGTCATAACAATAAGTGGGCTAGGGTTAACAGAGATACACTAGGAGAGTAAACTGTCTTCTTTGACCCGCCAGAAAATTCACAGATGATACTTACTTATACATTTAAAGGTGGAATGTTACCAGATAATAAAAATATGAAAACCCTTATTTACCAGGAAAAAAAAGCATGCTTCGTTTGGATGCGTTGTTCATTCCTGAGTGCCAGGGCTCTCCACAAGGCAAAGAACACAAGTCCTCAATAGCAATATATTATGGTACAAAAATATATTGAAAAGCTGAAAGATACAGCTATGCTTTAGTTCTTCCAATAAGAATATAAGCAGTCTATTGGGAGCAATATGTATGAAAAACACCACCATGTAGGGTTTTAAGTTGGCAAAAGTTCATTTCATAAATAGTAATGAAAAGTTAAAAAAAAAAAAACTCCCTAACAATTTAATAAGGCTACATTACTAGAAGTATTAAAACAAATTCGAAATGCATTACTAGAAGGATTATACTCCTACCCAAGTGGCAAAAACTGCAAAGTCTGGTAACATCAAATGTTGGCAAGGCTATGGAGGAACAAGAACTCTGGAAGCACAGCCCGTGGGAATTGTACCTGTTTGCTACTGTCTCCCGCACTGGCCAGGCTATGTCTGAGATGGTAAATTTAATTCTAAGTACCTTATAAGAGAGATTTTCTCTTTCTTTTGTGTGTGTGTGTGTGTGTGTGTGTGTGTGTGTGTGTGTGTGTGTGTTAAAGATTTGAAAATTTCTTTTCAAAATACAAATTGATGAGGAGGCTTACTGTGGAAAATCAATAAAAACCCAGCTTGAACGAGGAAGGGATGGTGGGTGGAGGGGGAGGCTACTAAAGCCTAAACCCTTTCTTCCATGAGACTTTGTTGTGAAAACCACCAAGCCAGAGAATATCATTAGGACGTGAAGAGGAAACCATATCAGTAAGAGACAGTTAAAGAGGTGAAGTTCAGCCCAGGGAGGAGAGGCGGACTTGATGGCTGATCCTGAGTGTTTACAGAAAGGACTTCTGAGTGGGAAGGACGATGTATTCTGTGCTGCTGCTGAGAACAAAACTAGAACCATGGAAAGGGAGTTACGTGATTTAAGGGAAATAAGAATTTTGTGATGATGGATGTGGCCACCTAATACATGGTGGTCTCAGAAAGCAGAGGGCTCATGACTGGAAGCATCAGTGACTGGTTGACTGCGTCCTTATCAAGGAGGATGCGGGTGGGATTCTTGCCTTAGGAATGACATTAGGATAGAGGACGTCTTGCCTTCTATGTGGGTCCATATGATATTGATGCTGATGGGCAAAACATGTAAGAGTCCACCATGATGACACTGGCCCCACTGATACGAAACAGAAGCCACTACCAGCATCAACCACTCCTCAATCCACCTGGTTGCCTTTTCTGCAGCTTCATTTTTTCTTCTAAATGCAGTTCTTAAGTTCTTAAATGCTGTTTCTTACTGGGCCTACTGTTCTTTCTTTTCTGTAAACCTTTCACTTTAAGGTAAGCAAGAGGGACAAATGCTGCCAAGATGAGTAAACTTCAAGTGATATAAAATTCTCATCCTCTAGTACTGGCAATCAATTGTAATCATTCTTAGGGTTGTTAGTCCCTCAAGCATCTTCATTAATCAGCTCTCTATTCATTCTTCCCACACCTTCTAGCTCAAATTTGCTTAACATCATACTTTGTTGGAAGGAATGCTTCATAGCAATGAAAAAAGACAAGAGTATCTTTAGCATATTCGTCGACAACTGTTTCAGTTAAATACCTCTCCACCCATACTGTACTACATTGATCAATTTTTTAAGAAATGGCTAAATGAAGATATTAATTATTTGTATGTGGTGCATATGCTCTCATGCACACCATTATATTTTAATTTACTTTTTAATGAGTAAGCCAATACGATTTTAAAATTATTTCCCATCTGGCATGCCTGCTAATAAAGAAAAGAAATCCACTAATTCATGCCATTTTGAATTTAACCTCTTTTTTGTACTTTCTAGTTGCATCATTCTCGAGGAAATCAAATAAGAAAAAATGAATTTAATCTCCCTGCATTTTAATATACACACATAACCATTCAGTGTGGGAGAGAAGTGAAACACTTATTTTTGGAGGTCTTAATGATATGAAAATAGAATATGTACATAGTTTTCTCTTGATTACGTGTCTTTCTTTTAATCATACTATGTAAAACTGAAACACAACAAGGCAATCATTATTCTGAAAAATAATTGTCATCTGAATCAACAGAGAACTCAATTATATTCTGCGACCAATTTGGGGGGAATTCTGTAAACCACATTGAGTATGTCCAGTAATTCTCTGTTGCCCTGCTCATTTACTCATTGCACGTGATACCTGTACCATGGTGCCACAAAGGATTGTTTATGCATGTACAAACCAGACAGTAGGCTTTCTAGGTGGCAAATCCTTTTCAGTTAATTTGCTATTGATTTTTAAAATTGAAATTCTGTGTGTGTTTTGTACTTATGGACAATTGTGCAAATTGATAATAAATGGAGTTAACAGGAAAATGACTTATAAAAATTTAAACATTAATGAATACGTTTCTGTGTGTTTTTCAACTTTATGTTATGCTTTCTAGATGTCTCAAAATGAAAACTATGCTGCTGCCTTTCAGGTGGGTTATGGATTGTCTGAAGGAGACCGTATTCTTATTATAATATTTGAATAAGTCACTGATATAATTAGCCAAAAATACAAAAATCTTAAAGGAAGAGAGAGACAGGCACAAGGGGAGGAGCAGCTACATCCAATGTTTGTGAAGATCTACTTTGTTCCTGTGATTTTCTCATCAGGATGTCAGATCTGGAATGCTCTTTTCTTTCTCATCACAATCTTACATATTTTATTCCGTCTTCCTTCACTCTCAAGAAAGATCTTGTACTACCCGTCTCTATTCTTCTGTTTAAGGGAATATTTACAAACGTTGAGTTCTCCTGGTTTTTGAACAATACCCCTGCATCCTTGTCACTGGAGAGAAAGCAAAGCAAGTTCTCAGTCGTTCCTGACCAAAAGTTTAGTCCTTGTATTTCCAAAATCAAAAACAGTTCATTTTCCTACATTTAATTCTTTGACTCTGATTTAATATTCTTTTACCTGGCATGCTGATGCTGAATTGGATCTAAGGACTACAATCAGAAATGCATTTCCTTGCATCGACCTATTGTTATTTCCTCTATAGTATATTTAGAAGTTCAGCAATCATTTAGATAATGGAAAGCAAATAGAATTGAGTGTCAAAAGATATCCTGTCTCTCTGTTGCTATCTGAATGACTTCAAGCACTTTATTTAAATCTTCTGAGTCACTGGTAAAATGAAAGTTATGGTAGTCCACCTGAAAGAGATGGCATGGGAAAAATACAAATTAATTAATTTTAAAAAATTTTTTGTTACTACACCAGAATTATGTTTATTCTTATGTGTATGATAAAAGTAGTTTTTTATTTTGAAATCAGCTATCCAAAAATGATAAAAATGATTGGATAAACGTAGACCTTGCAAAATTTTACCATAGTCCTGGAAATCTTAAAATATGATAAATATTGAGATTTTTCCCCCTGAAAATAAATCATTCATGGGGGTACCCCAGGTATGTGGATGATGATAGTGGGCTTCCTATAAAATTTATGGTAGACCTGATGATCAGTTAGTAAATGTACAAGGAATGTGTCTCCTCAATTTTATAATATATTTATGGACTTACCTCAGCCTATGTTGTCAAAACCAAAGATCACTAGAGGGCTTACTAAACAACTCTAGAATTCTCATTCATGAGAACCTAAATGCTTTACCTGAGCTTCCTTTTGGAAACCATGAAATTAAAATCTCTGCTTTATTTCAAATTTAGTAATTTGAGCTGTTAAATTCCTTTTCTAATGCAGAAGTGCATAAGCCTAGAAAGTTAAAGAGGAAGAATGAAGAGTTTCCATGCTACTTTCTCAGGCTGATGGATTCACTGTGCTCCTGTATGCTCCTTGTTGGCCATACTTCAATGATGCATTGGTGCTTTGCCACAATAGCATTTTTACTCTGCAGTAGAAATCACCTGGGATTATTTTCGTCCTGTGGAAATGCTTTATCCATTAGCCTCATCCTTTCATATCCTCAATATTAATAATCTAGGTTTTTTGATAGAAATATGACTTGCAATATTGCCATTCTGAAAGTTAAATCATTCACAATAGACTACAGAACTATTGTTTTCTTTTTGGGTCACCCAGAACTTGTTTTCAGTCCTGGGATGAGACTAGTCTCTATTAAGGCATCAAAACACAATGTACTGAATTGGAAATCAGGAGACTTAGATTTGTGTCTTTTTTTTTTCATTAACTCACTGAGAAATTTAAATCTGTGCTTCAATTTTATCATCTGTGCTTCAATTTTATCATCTGTGTGACCATAGGAAAGTCACCTGACCTCATTTATGCCTCAATTTCCTCATCTGTAAAAGGAGATAATAGAAATGACTTCCTCTTAGCATTGTTGTAAGGAGTCCGTGAGATTATGATTGATAGAGGGCTTAGAACTATACTGGCTCATACTAAGAACCCATGTGTTATCTATAATAACAGTAGTCTGTTTTGTCATAACGCTTATATATCTTACCTCATAAGGCTGTAATGAAAATCAAATGATATTTGTTGTATTAGTTTTTTATTCTTGCATAGCAAATGGACTCAAATTTAGCTGAAAACAACACTCGTTTACTATCTGCCAGTTTCTATAGGTCAGGAATCCAGGGATGGCTTAGCTGAATTCCCTGTTGAGGAATTCAAAATGTTGAAATCAAGGGGTCAGCTGAGTTGTATTGCTTTCGGGAACTCAGGATCCTCTCTTTCAAGCTCATGTGGCTGTTGGGAGCATACATTTTCTTGTGGTTGCAGGACTAAGATCCCCATTTTCTTGCTAGATATCAGCTAGTGGTTGCTCTCAGCAGCTAGAGGCTGCCTGCTGCACCCTGCCATGTGGCCCTCTCCTGGGCGAGCAGAAGCATGTCTCACTGACTTCCCATCCCTTGCCACCAGGTGAAGAGAACTCCCTGCTTGCTTTACAGGGCTTGCCCAATTGGGTCAGGCCACCCAGAAAAACCTCCCTTTTGCCATATAATATAACCTAATCATGGATTGACATTTCAACGTGTTCATAGGTTTTACCCTCACAAGAAGAAGAGATCGTATGAGGGCAAGGGTTACCAGGATTTACCTTAGAATTCTGCCTTCCACAAATGTGAGCATGAAGTGAAAAATAAAAACGTTATACAGATAAGAAGTGAGCATTATCATGAGTATTTTTATCATTGTCATCATCATGATTATTATGATATCAACAAATTTTTGTTGTTGTTGTTTATTTTAGAGGCAAGGCCTCATTATGTTACTCAGGCTAGAGTACAGTGCAGTGCAGTGGCTATTAACAGACACAAGCATAATGCACTATAGCCTCGAACTCCTGGGCTCAAATGATCCTGCTACCTCAGCTTTCCAAATGGCTGGGACTACAGGTGCTCACCTCTGTACCTGGCACATCCACAAATTCTTAACGTCATGTAACACTGTTCTACTTATTTTCAGTGGTTTAAATTAGCTGTAAAGAGTATCCCAGTTCATCTGATAATTATGTACCTCGGAGCTTAGCCTTGACTTCATAACTCCTTGAATTCCTAATCTCATTGACTGAGATATTTATTTCCTTCATTGCTTCCTTTGATCCTTGACTAACTGAACCAAGGAAAGTCTCCAAAAATAAAGTTCTATGGAAAAATCTCTTTCTGTTGAAATCACCAGTCTATAAAATGCTCAACAATTATCACCCTTACATGTGTGCACTAATTCTAAAATTCCCTGTAGCCTGGTTGTACTCAATCTTAAAATAAATTAAGGTAGTATTTTCCAATGCTTTAATGATATTTAAGCCAGGAACTAAAAAAATAGTCTCAGAGATTTTTACTCATAAACAGCAGGAGTAAGCTTAAGATAGCCCACTTGGCAATGGCTTTGTCATTTGACCAGCACTCTTGAGGACCTTGTATATTGCAAAAAGCTCAATAATATACACCTAAAGACTGATTCAGGGAAAGGTTGAAAGTGATTACATTTTCCATTAAAATAGAATGAGGAAATGTAACCTAGAAATCTAAACAAGAAATTGCTCGTACTTTGATAATAGGAGTGCCTTCGTGGAAAGAATGAATCCCATATTCACATAGAGATTAGTAAACCTTCTGTAGATAGAATTAAGTAGTTTTGCATTAAATAAGGAAAAAAGGCTTCAAATTATATATGTTTAAGATTGTCCTGCCATCGTTGGCAATATGTTCTTCAGTGAATTATTTTTTCTTCCTGTGACTCAGTTTCTGCCTCTTTAGCATAGGAATAATACTGCCTATTTTAGGAGAGTCTTTAAGATTAAATGAAATAACCTATGCCAAGCTCTTAGAACAATGTCTGGTACAGAGTGAGCACTTAGTAAGTGATGACTATTATTGCTTTGCTATGATTATTTATTTTAATTATCTTAACATATGGCTCTATGTCTGCAACATATTAAGTGCTCAGAAAATATTACTTTCTTAACCCTTCTTCAATATCTGTTGAGTTGAACTGTAACTGTCAAGAAGAGTATTTTGGGTATGATCAATCTGAAATAGGGTAGGTTACCATTTGTCTAAATTTATCTAACTTTATACAATTTTCTTCCTCCCTTCCTCCCTTCCTCCCTGCCTGCTTGCCTGCCTTCCTTCTTTCTTTTCTTCTCTTTCCTTCCTTCCTCTTTCTTCTCCCTGTCTTCCCTTTCTTTCTCAATCTTTTATTCCCAAGCAGATATTATTTTAAATTTCCGAACAACTTATGTCAGCAAGTCTGGCCAAGTTATCTTTGAAGCGAGATCAATTTGCATCCACTATGTCACAACCTGGTTCATCATCGACTTAATCGCTGCCCTGCCTTTTGACCTCCTATATGCTTTCAACGTCACAGTGGTGAGTAAGGAGCTCCCTTCCACATGGCCCTTAAAGTTGGTTTATATTTTACATGTTTACGTTTTAAATGTTTGTGGCAATGTGTGCTTCCAGGGCTTTGTGCCTTCTTTAATAAAGACACCCAGGTGCCCAATGATGCACGGTCAAGATTCTCCAGTTGAGGAAGTTACTTCTTTTTGAAATTTCCATTACCTATTTCCACTTATTTAAAAATACCCAGAACTAGGAAATACAAAAAGCCTGAATTTTCATAAATACTAATTCACTAAACAAGTCCTTTGATAAGAAAACCATCTATAAGAATTTAAGCATTACTTTATATTACCTAGGCAGATAATTGTCCCAAGAATTTGGTGAAGACTTTGAACATTTTTTTCTCCTTTTATGACCTTTAACTCTCTACTTCTTGAGTATTTCATTATTCATTGGCAAAACCAGCTGAAGACTGAGCAAGATAGAAAGAAATTCCAAGATTAAAATAAGGAAATTCAACCATTTCTTAAAATCCTTGTAAACATATTGGATGGGGCAGAAACCTAATGACATGACTAACATAAACCTTGATAATTCTCTTGAATTTGCATTAATACTTGTACCTTCTCCTCTTTCTTGCTCTAAATCTCTTATCCCCATGTCTCCTCACAGGAAAAAAAGTATGCCCACTTGTAATAGAGGTATTTTTACTATTTAATGATTGATATTTTTAAAAGTATTAAGTGCTTCCTTATAGAGAAACTTTTAGGGAGGCCATTTGTGTGGACCATTATGCAATTTTCCACTAGAATAACAATTTTAGCATGTAAAAATTTACTAAACATTAATTCAAATTAAATAAATTTCCTAGTCAATTGACAACTCCCCATAAAAATTATATTCTTTCTCAAAAATTTAGTGGAATAGTTTCCAATATTAAAGTAATCAAATGTTTCAAATACAGTTATTGTTGACTTCAGAATGAACATAGAACTATGATCCTGACTCATTAGTACAGACTTGTGCATTTGTTAATTGCCTGCACAATAGTAGTTTTCTTTTCTTTGTCTTTCTTTTTTCATTTTAAGTTGGGAGGTTGAGAGTGTCAGCATTTTTAAGAGGTTTATGATTCAACTGAAAGGAAAGCTCCTGGAAAAAATCTAGTATATATCAATCAATGCTACATTGAATTGTTTTCCAGGTTTTCTAAAGTGCTTTTTAAGATTGAGTTTGACTAGATAAATGTAGTATAATGAAAGTATAATGACATAAAACAAGGCTTTTTCAAGACTGCAAAAGAAATCCAAAGTAAGTAATTCACAAAAGGTTGAAAAAAATTTCCAAATTCTCCTGGCGAAGTGTTAAATAAGTGATGTTTAATAGAATTTTAAATTAATTTGCTGCTTTGCTACTAAATACTAATATAATTTTCTGTGTTCCATTTTTCTTTTGCTACTGAACAAATAGAATAATTTAAAATATTATAGATATATATATAGAAAGAGAACATGTATTTATATATCATTAACATTCTCATTGCCTAAAGTTAACATGGATGGATAAAGAATTTTTTTAAAAGTCTAATTCTCATATTTTTATGTATTTTAAATGCTTTTACATTTTCATTACTCTCCTGCTTTCTCTTCATCATTCTGTCTTACGAAATCTGACACACAAATGCTTTTTAAAGAATACAAAGTATAGATCACATCTTTGTCAAGAAGAAAGGAAAAGAGGAAGGAATCTCTCTTTTATCAGTGATACTTCTCTACTTTTCACAGGAGTGAGCATAGGAACATTTAAAAAGTTGACACATAAATTTGTTATGCCCCTCAAATAAGTTAGTTCTATTTGAACAGAAAAGCTTGTTCAAAATACTGTATTTCCTCCTCTGGAAAACATAAGTTATGAGGAAAGCTTATGAGTTACACAATAAGAACTTACTCAAAAAGCAAAAAATAAATAAATAACCAAAGGTGTTTGTTTTCCAGATCTAAAATGTGTCCAGTTAGTGCATCTCCATAGATGACATTCAAAACTGTATCACAGCCACCAAAAAATGTACTGTATGCTTTGGCTCTGGCTCTGCTCACAATTGCTCAGAGCAATTGTTCTAAGTACAGTTAACACACTTATTTATTGAAATCTACTGTGTATGTCACTATGAAAAGCACTATAAAAGATAAAATTATGAATAAGACATAGAAAGTGTGATGAGTAGAAAAGGCAAGTACGAATGCAAGTTTTATCATTTACCATCTGAGTGACTTCCTTGGGGAAGTTAACATCAAAATAGGCCTAAAATGCACATGAAAAATTCCTACATGGTTTCTGAGCAGCCTAAAAAAGTAACATTTTTGTAAAGTTCTTTGCTAACCCTCTGACACCTAGGAAAACATCAGTACATGTTAGTTAGCATCCCCCCATCGGCTGTCCCCTAGCTGGTAGCCAAGACCTGGTCATATCCACTAAGTAAATGGGTTTTGCAGCCATATCAGTGACAAATTCAGAACAGCAATCCAGGAGTAAAAAGAATCCTCTCCTTTTGTCAGATACACATTTCCATCTAAGTCAAATATGCGTCTTTCTTCTGTCATTCATCAAGAGACAAAATTTACATTTATAGCAGAAAGATGTTGACTCTGACAGGAGCAAATATAATTCAAAAAAAAAAAAAATGTGCCAGCAAAATCACCAGGGCTGCCTCATCTGGTCACCCAAGTTCATGTCCCTTATCTTTGCAAATGACTCTTGCTCTCATGTAAGGGAAGCTCCACATTCTTCCCCTCAATGCCCCCTTCCTGGTCAGGGAAAATGGGGAAACCACATCAATATTATGTGTGCACATGGTGTCCTCTATATGGGACTTCTGTTCCAGATCTCATTTTACTCCCAAAATTGTCACCTATCTATCAAATTCATCTACCTATAAAATAAACTCCATCCTCAGAATCTTCTCTAAACAACAGAGTAAAGACTGCAAAATCTTTGCATGTGATCATCTAGCTAACCACCAGCTTGAGAAATGATAGAAGAGACCTGGCTGTGATGGAGAGAAAGTAAAATTTGACTCAGAAGAAAGACAAAAAGAAACAAAAGAGCACAGCTAGCTAGCTGTTAAGTAATTGAAATGCCCTTACGATTTTATTGTATTTGTGTACAAGATAATTCGCAAGATAACAGTTGAATACAATGTTATTGAATATCTATATCTATGCTGAACTTGAGATATTTGTATCTTAACTTAATAATTTATCCCTTCACTTGTTTAACAAATATTTATTCAGCACTTACTAAGTGTCAGGAACCCTTCTAGATATGTTTTTCTTAGAGATAAGGGGAGATGGCTAGCGCAGGAAGCAATTAGAAGTCACCTGACTCTGGCTAAATACAAAGGTAAACTTCCAAAAGGTGCTGACCTTGTTTATAATTATTTTTGTAAAGGAAAGAGTGTAATTAGTACTAGCTATACAAATCACTTTCTTCGCCTCTATTTATGGTTTCCACAAAGAAATTAGGCAAGATCAAGCAATTTATCAAGCTCTGGTTTCATAAGAGTTAATGTTTTATTTGTCTTTTCTATTTTAGAATGCTCTCTGAGATTCTTTGAAGGTATGCAAAGAGTGTGTGTTGTGTGCACCACTTAATGATATTGACCATTCTGTTGGACACCAACGGTGCACATTTTTTAGTTTGACCCTGAAGTCAGGAAAATAACCCCTTAGCTACAAGTTTGTTGCTGTAGCACATGCAAAGGCAGCACCTAGAAGATTTTTCAAAAATGTCTGCTATCATTTCAATTCCTTAAGCATGTTTGCGAGTGAACTCAGAATGTATATGCTTCAGGCAAATGTTTTGTCCACTGGTAATGTTAGATGGAGATGACGCAGGAGGTACTACTGGTACTCGTGAGCAGAACTTACTCAAGTTTGATGGTTCTATCTATTTTAAAAAATAAAACCTAAGTTATTTTTATTATCAATTTCCAAGCTTTTACTTCAATTTATACGAATTATTGTTATAAAGCAACTACCTTACGTGGGGAAGGAGAAGTAGCGTTGAAAGAAAATGTGTGTGAGGGGGTGGAGACATCGTCTGTACAATCCTGATACCACAGTGTGTTTCAGTTGTGTATCACAATGTGTAAAATTGCATGAAATCAGTTAGAGAAAAAGATAAATCCTAATTAAGGAAGGTCACTGTTTACTCAAAGAAATCATCTTCCTTATCCTTTCCTGTATCCTACCCCCCCTTTATTCTGTCACCTCCTGATATGTCAAGAGCTAAGAAAGCAGTCATTCAAATGACCATGGTATTGAAATCATTATACTTAATTTCAAGGACTTTTCAGATTGGATGTAAGTTAAAGTAAATGTCGTGGCATGAATTTAACCCACGCACCAAGTTGTGCTGCTCTGTCTCCTGCCTCAGGTGTCTCTCGTGCATCTTCTAAAGACCGTACGGCTGTTGCGTCTTTTACGTCTCCTGCAGAAGTTGGACCGTTATTCCCAACATAGCACAATCGTCCTGACTCTGCTCATGTCCATGTTTGCGCTCCTTGCACACTGGATGGCATGTATTTGGTATGTCATTGGAAAAATGGAGAGGGAAGACAACAGCCTTCTGAAGTGGGAAGTTGGTAAGTTTGTCACATTTTCCATTTTTTAAGTTGAAAAAGAAGATTGTTTAGAGTTTGGAAGAGGTGAGAGACGAGTCTCTAAATATATTCCTTCTTACTGTCAATTTGCTTCATTTATTTATTTGCATCCATGATACAAGTAATTTCTTTCAAAAAAGGTTCCTGTAACTACCTTATATTTCCAAGATTGATGGGTTTAACTTTCAAGTTAAAGTAACTGTTCAAAATGACTGGTAAAGTGACAGAAATGGTTAGATAATCCGTGATCTTATGTTGCCATGTTATGGTGCAGGGATCACAACGGCAAATCATTGGGTACCTGGCCTATCGCCCCACACTACAGTATTTTAAATCATAAGGAAAAGATTACTTGTATTTGAGGTGATGTGTTAATAGAAAAGATATCCCTACCATTCTTCCCTTTAAAAGAGAGAGAAAAAGCTGTCTTAATAGCATGCTCTCCACATTCAGCACACTTTGAGAATTTGTGATGACGGAAAGGACTGGATATTTACTAATTTAATTTATAAAATTTTGTGTCCCCATAATACATGGGAGTTTAAGAGAGAGTTTCCAACTGTTACATAATTCTGCATAAATGAATCTGAAACACTATGCACATGAACACATTTTTAAACTTATGTCAACCACAGGAAATTTATAGAAAATGAAAATTCTCAAGACTATAACCTTCTGTCCTAAAATATCTGCATTCTTCTCACAGTCATACCCGTTAGAGAACTGTCATAGTACCCTGTGTGGAATTTCTTTTTCTTAATCTAACATTTAATCAGAAGAATCTACTTCTTAGTTGGCTAGAACATTCTTCACTTATTTTCTCCACCAAAAATCAATCTTGAACTTTTGAAAGAAGCTCAGACCTTTGCACAGGAATAAAGTCACAGCAGACTCCCAAGAGAAAAAAATGCCCAAACTTTTCATACCAGCACTTAGTGTCAGAATGCATTTGGACACCTGCGTTAGCTCTCACAAATGCCACTCTCTCATCATAGGGCACACAGAGAGCTTTCAAAGGGCATCACTGGAGGATGAGCAGGAGACCTAAAGAAAGCAGGTTCAAGAAAATAATCTTCTGTCCAGTTTCTTAAAAATGTCCCTGCACATTTCAATTTTATTCCTGAGCCACACAAAGCAACTGATGTGTTCTGATAATTTTCAACTCAGAATAGTCTTCTTATCTTTCTTTTCAAAGCACTTTTTCAATGCCTGAAGAGGGTCTCAATTCTCAAAAACAAAGGAAAGAGGGAAATAAAACTGTAGAGTGAAAGCAAAAATATGCTAGATAAAAATGAAATCACATGAGAGAAAGAGAGAAAAGGTTAAAGGGGGGATGAAAGTATGGATTATACATGGATTAAAACATTTTCCATCCTTCGGTATTTTTCCTTCTCTATGACTTTGTCTTGAAGGCTTCCTCATCACATACGATAACATTGTCCTAATGGTGTTCAGCGAATTACAACATTAGCTCTCTACCCTTTGTTCTGAGTGCATATTAAAATTCTGACTTGTGGTCAGCACCTGATTCCTTTTTAGGCCTGACCTAATTTCCTTCAGGCCCCAGATCTATATACCCATATTAATTTGTAAGGCTTGTCTAGTCTAAGAGTCTCCAGATGGGGAAATTTAGCTTATTCACGTTCTCAAATTTAGTTACATGAGAAATGTTTTTTATTTTATTTCCAGCATGTCAACCTTGCTGCAGAGATATAATCTAGCTGTTGCTTTTCTTTCCACAAACATACAGAGGTATTTATTTGCCAATGAAAAAGGAGCCAACCACCTGAACTGCCTGTATATCACCCCATTACTCATACTCTTGGTCCTGGAGTCACGGTTCAATGTAATGTAAGGGAGGTTGTAAGCTGGAACTCAGCACCACCAGGAGCACTGGCATGATGCAGTGGCAGGAAGAGCACTGGGCTGGAGGCAACAGATCCCTCCTACCATCTTGGTTCCATCACTAACCCATTGGCAGATTTGCAATAACTTTGTTCACCTACCTGAGTCTCAGTCTTCTCATCTACAACATATAAAGCTCACCATATAATTTGAAAGTCTATTTCAGGTTCTGTGATTTATGACTTTCCTGAAAGAACATGCCAATAATGTGTGCTCCATATATAAATATTTTTCTTCTCATTATATCTCAGTGTCCACATGAATCATCAATTACAACTACCCAATGCCAACAGGCTTGAGAGTGTGCCAGAAGGTACATTCTATGATCATGGCATGTTGAGAAATTAATAGGCTTTACTCAGTTATGATAAGAATAACTGAGCATTTATCTTTGGAGAACTACATTTCCTGTCTAAACATCTCTTGGGATATGACTACGAAGGTAGTATAATAATTATGTCTGCAAATATTTGGTTTATAGGCTTGACTACTAGGATTTTCCCTTGTCTTAAAACTACTTGCATCATTTGTTCATTTAAAACATTCTCCAGCTGAAATCTGAACACAAATTAAATAATTATGATCTTCCTTTCCTAACTTTATAAAGAAGCAGCTGGAAGTGTAGGCTAATTTAGTTTTTACTTTTTAATTTCTTTACTAACAATGGTTTACCTTTTTTGGTCTAATTATCATGAATCAAAAAAATTCATCATGCAAATAAAATTTGACCAGAGAACACATTGTTCTTCATGTTTTTCATTAACATTAGATGTATAAAACATAGTCTTCATCCCTGACAATAAAATTCCTTTCTAAGCACTGTTAATGGCCCAGAAATGATTTTTTCCTTTTGTACTTTGCATACCCACTATTTATGACTAGAGAGAGTTACAACATTTTGTATCAGACCAAATCAGAGTTAATCTTTAAAAGATGCTAGAGTGTCACTTCTTTGTAAGATATCTTTATTTTTGGAAGGAAGAATTAGTACTTGTAGACTTGCTATATCAGAGGCTGGCTATGAAATGATTTGCCTGGCATTATCTTTACTTAATATTTTTATGTATTTTTATATCATATTTTAAGGAATTGTAAGGAATTTTGAGGTTTCATTTATTATTTATTTTAGACCTAGGAAGGATCTTAGTCCAACTCTTTGATTTTAGGAAGAGAAATCTGGCTCTAGGTTATATATGCTCCATGATGGAGGCAGTTGTCTATTTTATCCACTGCTGTATTTCCACTGTGGTTTACAATTTCTGGCACACGGCAAATGTAGAAAAAAGTGTTTTTGAGTGAATCAGTGTTGAAGGTATTAAATGACTAAATAACAGTCATGGTATAGGAACCTAAATTCCCTAACTCCTTGCCTAGAACTCATTCTAATAACTTTGAATATTATGAAATTATAGGGAATGGATGTTTAGCAAACTCTTCCAAGGAAGACAGAGAGGAGAAGAACAAACAGGGTGATCACTTAAGATACGGCCATTCATTCAAAAAATATTTTTGAAGTGTCCATTGCCTGCTTGATCCTGTGTTAGGCACTGGTGATACCAAAACAAATATGTGTTTAATTATCATGGAGCTTAAAATCTAGTGGGAAAAACACATAAATAATTCAATGAATATATTAAATATGGTATATTTTATAACGAGAATATGTACAGAGTGGTGACACTAAATCTATGTAGAATATCAGCAAAGGCTTTTCAGAGAGGACCTGAGTTTGAAAGGATGAATAGGTCTTGTCTGTTTAAGTACTGAGGAAAGGGCGTTCGTGACAGCGGGGACATAACTGTATTAAGCAGTTCAGCGTAAAGAGTGAACGGGGGTGGGATTTGGGGGTGGGCACTAATAGGGCAATGAGGCTAAAGGGTAGGTGGGCAGGGGCCAGATCTTTAAATGCTATTCATGCCAAGCTTTAGAGTTTAGATTTCATCCTAAGGCTACCGTGAGGCATAAAGTTCTCTCTTGAGCAGAGATCTTTTTTTTTTTTTAATTTTATGGAAATATGGAGATAATCATATGATTTTTGTCTTTAGCTCTATTTTTTTGTCATCATTTTATTTTATTTTTTTTATTTCAGCATATTATGGGGGTACAGATGTTTAGGTTATGTATGTTGCCCTGAGCAGAGATCTTTTGAATATAGAATATCATAAAACAGGGGCAGATGTTTTGTTCTACTTCATTTTCAATATCTCTAAAATGGCATTAGTAATAGTACCTACTTCATTGGGGTTGCCAGTATTAAATTAGGCAACATATATAAAGCATTTAGAATGGTATCTGGCACCTAGTAATTGCTCAATAAAAATTAGATATTGTAACTGTCATCATTGTATTATGACAATTCTTTTGAAGACACAAAGTACTGTGAGCTATGACTAGTGAATATTTATCATTTTACAGGAAAAGTTTATTAATAAATAGCTTAAAAAGTGTTGCCGTCAGTTTAGTTGTGGTGCCTGACAACAAATTATAAGCTTTTGTATATCTTCAGAATAATTTATCTGTACCAACTTTTGATTTGAAAGTCAGCCTCTGAAAATTTAGTAATTTTTACATAGGCTCACAATTGCACACACAGGAGAATTTCCTTTCAAGGCTAATATAGGCTACATCTACCCTATAAGCTTGCTGGGATGTATCAGATTTTTATGGAATTTAGATATAATGCTTTAAGGGTAAAATTCAACACTGTATTAAAAAGATATGTTATAACTAACTCTGAGAGTGCTTTTTGAAATTTAATTTTTGTTTTGCTACAAAGAAATGTTTCAGAATGATCTCTTTATGGGAAGTGAGAGAAAGCTTTATTTGTTTACTATCAGAGGACTTCAATAAATACCTAACTAAAAATGCATAAGACATTGTATGTTTTCTTATATCTCAATCAATATAGGTATATACTCTTTTAAATTATCACTTATGAAGTTCAATTGATGACAAGTATAATATTTGATTAGAGTTATTCAATTAGTCCTTAAGGAATTCTATTAGGATCCTAATGAGAGTTTTTATTTTAAACTCAAAAGATTCAGGTTGGAATCCTTCTCGATGTATTTACTAGATTTTTTATTTTGACTATGATGAGTGTGTGGCTTTTCATTAAACAATCTCAGTTTTCTCATCTGTAAAATTGGTGTGATGGCACTGACCCTCATAAGTACTCCCCTCACATAGTGTCTAGTACATCATGTGTCCTTAATTACCACCATTACAACCACTACCACGACCACCTCTGCTCTTATCACTAATTGAAGCCACTTGCAAACTGCAGCCACCTGCTCGAACTTACATGAATGAGCAATGTAGAACTGAAATAACAATACTATTCAAATCTAGTGAAGATGCTTTTTCTACATGTATTGAGATGATCATATGTTCTTTGTTTTTGCTTCTGTTTATCTGGTGAATCACATTTATGGATTTACATATGTTGAACCATCCTTGCCTGCCTGGGATGAAGCCTACTTGCTCATGGTGGATTATTTTTTTCATGTGCAGCTGAATTCAATTTGCTAGAATTTTACTGAGAATTTTTGCATCTGTATTCATAAGGGACATTGGTCTGTAGTTTTCATTTTCTCGTACCCTTTCCTGGCTTTGGTATCATGGTGATACTGGCTTCATAGAATGAGTTGGGCAGGATTCCTTCCTCTCAATGTTATGAAATAATTTCTATAATATGAGTACCAAGTCTTTTTTGTAGATCTAGTAAAATTCCTTTGTGAAACCATCTTGTCCAGGACTTTTTGTTGTTAGATTTTTTTATTGCTGCTTCAATTTGTTTCAATTTTGTTACTCAATATTGGTCTGTTCAGGAGTTCTATTTCTTCCTGATTGAGCCTAGAGAAGTTGTGTATTCCCAAGAATTTATCCATTTCCTCGATGTTTTCAAGTTTATGTTCATAGAGATTTTTATAACATTCAGAGATAATATTTTATATTTCTGTGGTATCAATTATAATATCTTGTTTTCATTTCTGATTGAACTATTAGGGTCCTTTCTTTTGTTTCTGGTTAATTTAGTGAAAGGTCTATCAATTTTGTTTATCTTTCCAAAAAACCAACTTTTTGTTTTATTAATCTTCTGTATAATTCTTTTGTTATTTATTTCATTTAGTTCTGCTCTGACCCTAGTTATTTCTTTTCTTCTGCTGGGTTTGGGACTGGTTTGCTCTTCTCTTTCTAATTACTTTAGATGATTCATTATATTATTGATTAATGATCTTTCTGTCTTTTTAGTATAGGAATTTAAGGCTATGAATTTTCCTCTTAAAACTGCGTTTGCTGAATCCCACGGATATTTGATAACTTGTGTCCCCTTTGTCATTTAGTTTGAGAAATCATTTGATTTATTCAGCACCCTTTTATGACAAGAACTCTTAAGAAAATACATATAGATGGCACATACTTCAAAATTATATGCCATATGCAACAAACCCACAGCTAACATTATTCAAAATGGGGAAAACCTGAAAGCATTCCTGCTTCGAAGTGAAACCAGACAAGGTTACCCACTATCACCACTTCTATTCAACACAGTGCTGGAAGTCCTAACCTAAACATTTGTACCCCTATAATATGCTGAAATAAAAAAAAAATAACTCCCTAAACAGTAGATGCTGGTATGGATGTGGAGAGAAAGGAACACTTACACACTGTTGGTGGGACTGCAAACGAGCACAACTTCTGTGGAAAAAAGTATGGAGATTCCTTAAAGAATGAAAAGTAGACCTACCATTTGATTCAGCAATCCCACTCCTAGGTATTTACCCAAAGGAAAAAAAGCCATCTTATCAAAAAGACTCTTGCACTTGAATGTTTATTGCAGCACAATTCCCAATCGCAAAGATGTGGAATCAACCCAAATGCCCATCAATATATGAGTGGACTAATAAAATGTGGTATATGTATGCCATGAAGTGCTACTCAGCAATACAAAAAAAAATGGTGAACTAGTACCTTTTGTAACAACTTAGATGAAACTGGAAACCATTCTCTTAAGTGAAGTATCACAAGAATGGAAAATCAAACACCACATGTACTCACTGTTAAATTGGAACTAATCGATCAACACTCACATGCACATATGGAAGTAAAACTCAATGGAAATCAAAAAAATGGAAGGGGGGAGGAAGGAAAGGGTAAAATCATACTTAACTGGTACAATACACACTATCTGATAATGGGCACACTGATAAGTTTGACTCATGCCGTACAAAAGCAATTCATGTAACCCCAACATTTCTAACCCTGTAATATTCTGAAATAAATTAAAAAATAAAATAAAATCTAGTGAAGAGATGGCATTTCTATATCAGTCATGATTCTTGTTTGCAAGCAAAAGCAAAATATAAATTTATTAGAAGGACATGCATACTCAGAATTAGAGGAATAGAGAACAAGACTTGGTAAAAGAACATGAGCTAAGGTAGCCCCAGATTCCCCAGTACAAGAAGCTCGGTTGTGACATTTCGCAAGGATGGCCTGAACACGTTTCTGTCTTTGTAGATTCTGTAAGGGAATCCTAACCTCCCCTTCACCCCTGATTGATAGTCCCTGAAGGAAGAATCCAATTGAACAACCTTAAGTCACATGCTCAGATACTGCCTTCCAGGACAAGAAGAGGCTCTCTCCATCTCACCCTTCCATGGTAGGAAGTAGGGCCCTGTGTCTCTCCATTACTATACACAATGGAGAATCCCCATCCCAATCAGATATTAATATTAGCCAGGCAAAGGGGGGAAAAAGACAAGTGTCTAAAAAACCATCTTTACCTTTAAATTTAAAAATAAATGCAGAAACATTTATAAAACATTTAGTAAAATACTTCTATGAATCATCACACCCTTCATGGACATTATGACGTCAAATACAATTAGCTGAAATACGGAGGTGTGGTAATTTTCAGTGCATCTTACTCACTAAAACAAAATCTGTGCTCTTTACATAACAGCGCAATTGTACTTACCAAACTGTTTCTTCAGCTAGATTGCATCTTGGTCAGTAACTCCCTCTTTTAGTTGCAATGTTACCTTATATTTTTTCTTAAAACTGTCTTTATTTCTAAGGCTATGACAAACTGAACTTTAAAATAAATTATCTACTTCAAAAACTAAAGAGTATTTTGTAATAGAGAGAAACTCTTTTACCTCTTATCCTTTGACTCAAGAAAGCCTATCCATTGCAGATGCTTAAAAGTGTATCTGTATCACTGAGAAGAAAAAAAAAAGCTCTAGAATGGGAAGAAAATGATTAAGTGAGACACCATTTTCAAATTTTCATTGACAATTTTAATCCTAAATCTCCTGATCCTTGTTGGATAAAACATCATAAAAGCTGGTTGATTTAAAGTGCTCTCTAAGTTACTAACTGCTTAGCATTTGTAAGCCTCATCTAAGGAAAAAAAATGACCAGGTTTATGATATTGTGAGCTGATTATTTCAAGGACTGCATCAAATTTTCCTCAAGAAAGTATAATTTACTAACCCTACATTTTTAGATTCTAGGTAAAGGATTATGAAATCTTTTAAACATAATCTTTACCTATAAATCCTCTTTCTTGGGAATACATGAGATAAAAAAAGAAAGAGAGGGGAAAAGCCTAAAATGAAGGTTTCCAACCATTAAAATGGACACTGGTGAGGGACTCCTGGAATTAATTTTTTTTTAGGACAGTGCCTTGAACTTCAATTTGAACTGGAATCACCTGAAGCTATTCCTTAAATATAAATCCTACTTCAGGAAGTCTGGGGTGAAGCCTGAAACCCTTTTTTTTTTTTTTAACAAGATCCCAGGTGTTGTCGATATTTTTGGTCCCCTACACCAAACCATGAATAGCGAGGACTTTTTAATTTGTATGTATGTATGTATTTATTTATTTATTTTTATTTTAGAATATTAGAAGGTGCAAACATTTTGGTTACATGATTTGCTTTTGTGCAGTTTGAGTCAGTTATAAGGGTGCCCATCTTGGGGGCAAGGTTTTTAAAAAGTCTTGGGACTTTTGGGGAATTTAATACTCTCAGTTATAAAGAACCTTACCCAGTGACATTTCAGTCCTTTCTGTCGTTTTTCACTGTCCTGTCCATTCTCAATCCCCAACACATCTGCACATTTATTTGGACATGCTTTTTTCCAAATAGACCAAGGAGATCCATCGAGAATAAATTAACCTCTGTGCTGAATTTATACAATATAATATTTAAAATGTCATCATCAGAAATAATTTATATTACTGTTAGTTCTGAAAGATTAAAATCAAATACCATCAATTTTAAAAGAGGTGCCAATGCTCTGTTTTATTTTAATAAAGGCTTCTAGAAAACAGAAAACATTCCCAGGTTTTAGGAGCAAGATTTTACTGTTGTGTCATAAAGAACAAATAGCATATTTTAAAAACTCAGGATTGTTTCATATTTTATTTGAATATAACAATAAACTTTGCTTATTGTAAAAATTGGGGAAATAAAGTATGTATGAATGTCCAGTTATGAAGTTGAATTATCTCTACAATCTCATCTTGTGTTTAAAAATTATTTAGACATTTAGAAAGTGAGCAGCACAAAAATTAGCTTTTAATTACATAATGTTCTCAATCCTTTGAAAGAGAACTCTGAGTTTCAGATAGAAAACTTGGAATTAATATGATTTCAAGTTGCCAGGGTTGCTTGAGAAGAGGAAATGTGCCCAGAAAACAATGAAGCTATGATATACTCAAAATCTTTGTACCAAAGTTTCCAAATGTGTTCACACTTGACCAAACACTCCAAACAATAAAGGTTCTATTGTCATGTAAGTCTAAGAAATGCAGCACACTCCCTCCCTGTTCTTAAAGATTGACAGGGTATATTAGCATAGTGTAACCTCAGAGAAATCCTGAAGAAACTGATTAAACTTGATTTAACCCAAATGTTGCATAAATTTATTTTACCTCATAATCCTTCCTCTTTTATACATATTATTAATATTCTGTAATAAGATACCACGTGTATCATCTCACAGTAAATCTGCAAGAATAGGGAGATTATTCTCTTCTACAAAACAGAGATAACAAAAAATATCTAACTGAAAAATCATTGGTGAGCTTAAATAAGAAAATGCAGATAAAAGAAATTACCAAACTGAAAAGTGCTATAGAATTATGGCATGTTATTATTGTTGTGTTATAATTAATAACACACACACAAAAACACACATGTACATATGTATATGTATAAGTGTATGTATCTCCCTCTCTGAAACAGATGGGCAGACAGATAGGTATATGTGTATTCTATACCACACACTCCTTTCTTTGTGTTCTCCATGCAATACTGATCATAGTGTGCATAGAGAGTACAGGCACAGTACATGTATTTGGGTAAATGAATTCAGGAATGAATAGGCAGACCACAAACGGTTTCTGTACCACCATATCAATAGGTCACCTCATTCAGATTAAAAGAGAAAGACGTTCTGAAATCAGTCTTCTCTCAGTGTTTGGAAATTACTCTGGTTCTGTATTGCTTTACAGTATCTCATCATTTATACTGCACTGTCATAGAACAACATTCTCATTACTCATGTGGTTAAAACTGATTGATTAAAGAAAAACTGATTGATTGCCATGAAATAGAGACAATAAAGTTATAGGAAAACAAAAGTCAGGATCCTGTTTCTATTGAATAACCTATTTTTTTTTTAGATATTTTGGCTATCTGAATGCTGAATTTCCTCACTATTCAAATCCCACTTGAGGAGGAACTGTTTTCTTTCTCTCAAAAGACCTTATAATACCTGACAGTTATTAATATAAGTATGATTAAGTGTTTATAATTATCACAAATTAAGCTGTTCTGTTTTTCTGATATATAAAACATTACCTACGTATAACATTATCTACATTTTTCTTACCCTTTTTGAAAATCTATCTCTGACCTTTTATGTAATAACTAACCTCCAATCCATAGTCTATTTATTCCTCAAATATTTTGACTGTCTCATAAAAAAAAATTTCTCATTTTCTTCCATTTTTCCCCTCTAAGGATGAATTATGTATTATTTGTTTCCCACTTGTTAAATTAATAGTAAATTCATATTAAATATATATATATATAAAATCCTTCTGCTTATGGTATTACTGAATAACAAACTTTAGCTATTATCCCAATCAAGGAAGAACACATTGCAAACTTATAAATCATTGGTCTATTTATAATTTTATTGTGAAGAATAATTACTAGGTTAATAAGACTATGGACATTGACTGTGGGTATAAGTATTAAATATTTACTGAGTCTAAGGCACTAATTTGAAATGTAAAATGTGAAATTTCAAAGTGATTATACAAAAGCTTTTGCACTACTCACACTGATATTTTTTTAGCCAAAGAAACAAGTTAGAAAAGTAAGGTATGACGATGAAAGTAAAAATCAAAACCACAATGTCATATTCCTAAGGATAAAAAGTGTTGAGCAGCTGATACTTTATGACTGAGGCTAATTTTCATTCCATAGTGATAATGTTGGTCAGTGCATAACTTTTATTATAAAATATTATATAAAATGTATATAAAGTAATAGTATATATTTTATTGAAATCCCTGTAATATTCCTCATATTCTGCCTCCTGTACCATTTTAATGCGTTGATTTTAGAGGCCCTATTCCTCATTGTATGCCTTGTGTGGTGTTGTGGTGCAACACTCAACAGTAAATATATTTTGAATTTCTTACTATGTGGTAGCATTGATGGAAGAAATTATAAGCAATGGTTTCAGCCTTATAGAACTTTAATTTCACCAGGGATACAAGAGAAAACTAATCATTTCAATGTCTCTTCACTCCCTATCCTGTTCCCTTTTCTGTACCTCCCGTCTCAGTAAATGACTCAAACATGCTTCCATCTTCCAGCTGGAGATAAATTTAGAACGGCGCTGCTAACAAATCTTCCTAGATCCAGAATCCCTCCGAGAAGCTGCTTCCTAGTCATGCTTTGGTTTTTTAGCCCCCGAGAAATACTCTTGGCGCTTAAAGATCTTGGGCCCTGCCTTGGACCTAGACTCTGCAAGAGTGAGTTTCCTTTGAGTATTTTCACCAAGGAGTCTTTGTTTTGAGATTACACTTTGCTCACCATTCATTGGCTTCCTATGCTCCTCCTAAAAGGATCCTATGACCTCAATCACCAGGGAAATTTTGCCTACCTCTGACCTCTCTTCCGTTTTACCTTATTGGGTTTTCCAGAGTTGCCTGGCTGTTAAGAGTGTGGACAGTAATATGCTTCTGTCTCAGGGAGTGCCATGTGCTTCTATTTTTAAATGAGTTAAGGGTTGAAGAAATATCTTACACAGAAAATACTAATTTTAGAGTGGTCCAAAAGGTAATGCGAACATTTAAAGAAAAAGAGAAAAGAGGTTTACTTTTGGTGGTCAGTGGAAGTTTGATAGAGCTGATTTCAGGCTTGGATCTAACCTAATTAATTAACTGATTTTTCTAAATGCCTAACCAGTTTCCCAGTGTTTATCAAATAATCCATTTATTTCCACAAATTAAATATGGCATTTTAATCATGTTTAATTATTATGTGTACTTATTGTTACTAGGCTTCATTTTTCTTCTATTGACAGTCTAATTTTATACCAAAATTGCAGTTTTAATTATTGTACTTTTTAAATTTTGGTAGAACAAGTAAAACAGGGTCCGTTCTAGTCCATTTACTCATTTAGATCAATATTAGAAGAAATTCCCTGCCCTTAAAATCCAAATGGCATTTTAATTAGAGTTAATTTTAGAAGTTAAGTTGGGACAATTAATGCTTTTATAATATCTTCCTTACCTTTCTTTGACCTCTCTCATTAAATTTAAAAATATTGGCTCCAGATAAGAGTTCCTCTGAAATGCAACCCTTGACGCAAAGTCTCCCATCTTCCCGCTAAAATTAATATGAAGGCCAGGATAAACACATACTATCACATTTTAACCATCACTAAAAGTTGATTATGAAAGATTTATTCATAATAGACATAAATCTTATATATTCATTGTTAAGTGTATAATGAAATTCTGTTGTATTAATACAATAAGCCAGTTTACTTATTCTTTTGATTGACTTATCTCTTCTCCTACTGAGAAACAATTAGTTGCTTCACACTTCTCATTATTACAAGTAGTAAGCAAATGAGCAATCAAATACAAGTTTCCTTATGCACACATGGAAGAATTTCTCTGGGTAAGATATGTATATGTATACCTGCTCAGTCAAAATGCTTGTACATCTGTAAAGTTAAGATATATCGCCAAATTCTTCTCTGAAATAGTTGTGTCAATTTATTAGCTGGTAGTATTACATGTGTTCTTTCCCTAGATCTTCACCAACAATTTTTACTAATGTTTTTCTATTTGTGAAAATCTGGGCGGTAAGAAATAGTGCCTAATTCTTATTTTATTTTCCATTTCCCTGATAGGTAAGGTAGACTATCTTTCCATATTTTTTAAAATTTTTTTGCCAGTCCTATTTCTCTTTGATGAATTAGACCCTTAGCTTTAATTTGCAAGATGTCTTCTTTCCTAAATAATCTATTTAATTCTATATTTTTTAAGTGTGGGAGTCTTTAAAATTATCACTCAAATTATATGGGACTTTAAAAGTTGACTCTTTATTTCCAGTTATGTTCATAGGTCATCACAGAATCACATGATAATGATTCTTCAGTATTTTTTTTTTTTTGAGACAGAGTCTCACTGTGTTGCCCAGGCTAGAGTGCCGTGGCGTCATCTTAGCTCACAGCAACCTCAAACTCCTGGGCTCAAGCGGTCCTCCTGCCTCAGCCACCCGAGTAGCTGGGACTACAGGCATGCGCCACCATGCCCAGCTAGTTCTTTTTTTTTTTTTCTATATATTTTTAGTTGCCCAATTAATTTTTTTCTATTTTTAGTAGAGACGGGGTCTAGCTCTTGCTCAGGGTGGTCTCGAACTCCTGAGCTCAAACAATCCGCCCGCCTCGGCCTCCCAGAGAGCTAAGATTACAGGCGTGAGCCACCGCGCCCGGCCGATTCCTCAGCATTTGTTGAGTCTCGATTTGTGCTTGGACAGAATGTGCACATAATTTTTAGTTCAAGGTCTTTTATATGTCCATCAGATAAAGCCTTTGAATTTAATTATATATTTATATAATTATATATATATTATATATTTATATAATTATATTATAAAACCTTATTAATTATTAATTAATTTTAGAGAGATTTTATTTGGTGCTTTTTTAGATCTCTATTCATTTTCTATAGTATTTAGTTTGTATAGTAGCAATATTTCCATCAGATCAAGCTTTTGAATTGAATTTAAATATTTAAAGCATACTATCTTATTGTATTTCCCCATTTTTATTTTATTAATTCAAGTTTACTGTGTTCTAAGTTTCTGATCTGCTAACTCTTATGAGAGGTGAATTACTTCCTCATGTGTTTTATAATTCATTCTTTTTGTTTTCTTTTTTGGAGACAGGGTCTCACTCTGTTGACCAGGCATCAGGCTAGCTCACAGCAACCTCAAACTCCAGGGCTCAAGCAATCTTTCTGCCTCAGCCTCCCAAGGAGCTGGGACTACACTCATGTGGCACCATGGCCGGCTAATTTTTTCTATGTATTTTTAGTTGTCCAGCTAATTTCTTTCTATTTTTAGTAGAGACAGGGTCTCACTGTTGCTCAGGCTGGTCTTGAACTCTTGACCTTGAGCGATCCTCCCACCTTGGCCTCCCAGAGTGCTAGGATTACAGGCATGAGCCACCACGCCTGGCCTGTAATTCATTCTTTTTCTGAGCTCATCTTCAACAGGGCTTCTTTCTGCAGACATCCTATGCAGACCAAGCTGTGGAAACATACGGAATTTTGGTGGTAGTTGTTGTTTGTTTCTTTCTTTCTGCCAGGGACATCAAGATTATCACCTGCCCTAGGATCAAACTTTTAAAAATTCCTTAGCTTCAAGGTTCCCGTGCCTCTTAGATAGTGTGCAAGCAAGGCACAAGGCTGAATTTTTAAAATTTCTCAAAAGATACTCCTTTTTTTAAACTTGAATTTTTTTGTCATTCCCATAAGCTGGTGAGTAAATTACTTCTATCCTTCTCCCTGCATTATTTCACCCTTTGAGTATCATAATTTTATACAAGGTGTAAATTCCAGTGTTTATAGGATTTAAGTGTTGTCTTCTGTGCCTGGAACAGGCATGAAAACCAAGCCCACTGACGTTATTCCCACTGATTAGCTGCCCATCTCTGTCCCCGTCAGCATCACTACCACAGTGTCAGCTAACTAACTTTCTGTGTTCATTTTTGATATGGAGATTTCACACTACTCTTTTGGAGAAATATATATAACATGTATTATATATATGCGAATACATATATCATACATACATTTCATATATTTCCACATATTTATGTCAGAAAGGCTGGCACATTAGCTAAGTTGATGATCTTGCCAGAACCAGTATCAATTTCCACCCAAATAATATAACCTGAAGTCCACTGTGATTTTGTTATATGTTTTGTTTGAAATATACAAATAGTTGTTATCTAATTCATAAAGGCCGGTTGAATAAGGGTTAATTACTCCAGATCTTATTCCCACTTGGAACACCTTTATGTGGGAAAATAATTTAAACATAAGACCTCAAATCTCCAGTCCTTCAAACAGAATTGTTCAGTTATCAGGAAAATAAATTATGCTACTGTCTTCAGAAGACATCATCGAATATGCTTAATATACAATTACTTCTTTCTAGCTGCTATATTAATCATAGTAATTCTTTTGGAATAGATGACAATTTAATATGCTGCAGATTATGTTTCTAAGAGACTATAGATATAAACATAGAACAGAAAAAGAACCAAGTGCTTGAAATTGTTGCATTTAAACTCTGTAATATTTTCAGTATTTGTTGTAAAATAAATATTAATATTTGTTGAGTCTCTAAGAGAAACATAGTGCAGTGAACAATACCAAGTATTGAAAAATAGAGGCTGCCTTCTAGAAGTATACTCTCATTAGGAAATGAAGGTGGACACAAAAATACACACACACAAAAATGTAAAAAGTAAAATAAAATTTAAAAAGATAAGAATGCTAGTTTGGTATAAATTTGCACAAGTGAAACATTCCTTTAAAATTCAGAAAAATATAGAAATCATTCTGAATGAATTTCTCCAGAGATGACATTTGAGCTGGGCTTCAACAGGTGAGTTTATTTTGGAGGAGGATTCATCAAAGAACATTTTAAGTGAGAGACTCAGTGTGAATAAATGAATGACAGTAGAAAACCTCACAATGTCTTTGAGGAACGGTGAGTGGGTCAGTTTGTTTATAGTAGAAAATTAATGAATAGCTGGGGTTGTAAAATAGAAAGCCTAAAGGAGAAAGGGACATGGCATACACGGGTAAAGTAGGACAGGTACTGAACTAAAGGTTAGCGAAATTAAGTTCTGGAAGAAGTGGAGAATGCAATTCCCATCTGAGAGAACTACCCATGATCCTACTTCAACACCAATAAAGATGAAGTGTGACCACATATGGTTTTTTCTAGAGAATTTGGGAATCAAGATTTTTTTTTTATAAATCTCTAGTATTTAAACATTGGCAAATAATTCAGAACTCGGAAAACATAGTGTTAGCTTCCAACAAAATATCTGTAGTGACTGTTTATCAAGCACATAGGTCACTAATTTGCTATCTCAGACACAGGGAAATAAGAAATAGGGGTAATACCAGAATGAGGGGTTGGGGTTCCAGCTGAGGTGTCTGGGTATGATCCCTAAGACAACAGAGAGCAGAGAAGGTGAGACTTGGCTAATTGGTTGATACAGCATTTTAGGAATTTTAATCCAAACTCAAGAGAGACAAACACTGAAAATATTTTTCTTTATAACATTTGCCAAACTCTTGTCCAGCTGTGCTTTCGTATGAAAGAAATACAAATGCTATTTTTGGGTTATTGATCTCACACTCTCCATACCTGCACTAATGAAAAGTTTTCTGCTGTTTTTTATCCAAATTGTGTGCATATTTTTTATAAAGAGGTTTTTGCATTTATATAAAACTTCCACTAGAATACTTTCCCCATATGAGAGTTTAACAAACATGAACATAACTCATACATACATGATAGGAAATAAAAGATAATTAAACATTTTATCTAAACTAATTAGATATCTGGCATAAAAATTTTAATATCTCTTCTCTCCTTTCTTGTCATGCATATAGGTGTGATTGTTTGCTTTGTATTGGGGATTTTTCCAACTAGCCACAAACAGAAGAAGTAATTAAAATGTTTTTTATATAGTCTTCAACCTTAAGGCAGCTACTGCCAAAATCTCCATGCTGGTATGTCCTTTACTTATGAGTCTTTTGGGGATTTGTTATTTTTCCATTGAGATTAGTCAGGAAGGGCAGACACAAAAACCCTATTTTAATTCCTCGGTAATTCAGAGAGCAGAACCCCATTCGAGATAGAAAGATTTACAAAGGCTTCCATTTTTGAAAACTGGTGGATTCACACCCTACTGTATTTGTCTGCACCCCTGTCCTCTACAGCAGACTCAAGCAGACTGGCAGAAATTGGATGCCAGAAGATCCATTTGATTGAAATACTAAAGGCAAAAATAAAAGCTAACCTACATCTAGCTTTATAAAGCTTTCAACGTCTACATCCATTTTCTGTTACAAACATATTGAAAATTAACCTTTGACTTGACAGTTCCCTGTGAGCCTCTGCATAGTATAAAATGTTATATGACAATTTTTAAGAATGTGTGTTATGAATTCAGACTTCAAAGCCCGGCCCTTCTACTTACCAACTGTGAATTTATGTGAGTTACTTATCTATGATATAGTCTGTAAAATAGTGACAAGATTAGCTACCTTATCAAGTTGTTATGAGGATTAAATGATATAAAGTGATTACTAAATGCTCAATACGTGTTCATTGCTACTGCTGCTACTGCTACTGTTGCTGTAGTAGCTACGATTGCTATTATTGATGTGGCTATATTTTATTAAAATATTACGGCAGCTGATTTTGCTCCCAAGAAATTCTATTTGACTTTTTTGCTGCATTTCAGCCAGTGCCCAAACTGCCTACAGTCTCTACCAAAAACCTGCTGCTGATGGTCAGGGATTAAAGGTTTATTTTTAGCTGTCTTTCTAGCCCGAAATGGAATTCTGTCCAGGTTGGCATTTTTGAGTGTGACGCATGGAAGGAGGGCGGTATTTCTAATTTTATCATCTGCCCATAAAATCATATTTTAGTGCTAGCTAATTTCATTAATTTTTAAAATATACTGGCTTAGGCTTACAGGTTGCAAAACTATTCTGTGGCTGAAATGGTATATTTTGGGATATGAGGTGACTCTTTCTGACCCACTGAGGAATAACTCATGAAATGATTTCAAAAAGTAGATTAGCCCCTGATTTATATTAAGAATGGGTCATAAGTGAGGGCATGTGTTTCCAGTCTGCAATACAGTGTTTTATATGTTTCATACAAAAGTGTTTGTGCACAGCCATGCACATACATCTCCCAAAATCCAAAAAATAAAACCATGGTACATTAGGAGTTAGAGATACTTAAATGAACAATACAGTACCACCATTTTGTCGGCAATTGATGATATGTGACTAGGATTTCTCCACCCGCAACATGCTTGGTGAATGGTATAAGCAAGCCATGTTATGACAGTCATTCTTCACAAACAGCATGGCCATATTGACTGTGGGGGTGTGTGTGTGTGTGTTTGTGCATGTGTGTGTGAGAGAGAGAGAAGAAAGAACAGCAATTCATTGCCACTGCCAAATTATAGAATTTGTAGAATTTGACATTCTTTTAAATTGGTGAAACAAATATTTTTCAATCTTTAGAAAGTAAATATTCCATCTTTGGGTGGCAAGTTTAATGAGATTATTTTAGTAAAACTTTCTGTTTTCTATGAGTCAATAGTAATTTTCAGAGATATCAATTGGACAATTAAAAAATCTTTATCTGAGCAAATACTGAATTAATTTTGATAAGTATAAGACATTTTGATCCTCCCATTTTAAACCAGTGAATGTTTTATCCCCACTTTCTTGACCCCAAGGATAATCCCATAGTGTGTTTCAAAATAAAGACATTCTCATTATAATGATAGCAACATTTCTGACTCTTATCTAGAGAATTCTTTCATAAATTTCATTGAACTAATTTAAGTTTTAGATCAAATACCTTGTAGCAGGGTTAAATAATGCTTTTACATTTCCTTTTTAATTTTATTGAAATTATTTTTTATCAAGATAAGTTCTTTTCTATGTAAACTTTACACCAAAGATTTAATTCATCAATCAATTTTTAAAATTCTACATGAGTTTTCTTTCATGACATTTCTTCAAAGTCCAATTTTTATCAATTTAAGTTTTAGAGGACTAATCTTTGTCAAGAAAACTTTATTCTTTCATCAATTTTGGTCAATGACAAATACTCTGCGCAGTTTTAGCCATTGTGAATTTTATTTTTATTGATCATTTCTAGTGAGTCTAATTTTTCTTCAAGCAATGTTTGCAATCTTCAATGTTCCTAAAGAATATATAATTTCAATCAGGTCTTTTTGTTTCATTTTGGTTGGAAAAGCAACCAATTTTAATATGCTCTGTTTTAAACATAGTCCACTGTATTTGTCTCATTCTTAACAATCATATTTATTATTTGTATAAAGTAAGGCCAGTTGCAGTGGCTCATGCCTGTAATACCAGCACTTTGAGAAACAGAGGTGGGAAGATCACTTGAGGCTAGGAGTTCGAGACCAGCCTCACCATAGTAAGACCTTGTCTCTACAAAAAACAGGTGGTTTGTGCCTGTCATCCCAGCTACTCAGAAAGCAGAGGTGGGAGGATTGCTTGAGCCCAGAAGTTCCAGCCTGGGTGACAAAGCAAGAACCCATCTCTATTAAAAAAATAAAATAAAATAATTAAAATATGTGTTTATTTCTTATAACAAGATACAAAGAACATGAGATTGTATAAATGATATTATCTAAGTGGAGACAGGGGTCAAAATGTCATTACAATCAAAACAGTGGGGTTAAAATGTCCTCTTTCAGATTTTTAGACACCTGAGTGGAATCAATCAGGAGGCATATGGTTGTGTTATGCGATGTCAACGCCTTGGAAATAGTCACTGTATCTTAGTCTCTGCCTACATTTACAGATCACATTACTCTAACATTTAAATTTCCAGACTGGCACATGTATGTCCATATGTCATTGTAGACATGTTATATGATGAAAATTGTCAACTCATCTTCCAGCTCCGAAAGCTAACTTATTTTTTAATAATATAGTTATTTTTGACAAAGCGATAGAAGACTGCAAAAAAGGTGAAAAAGAACTGACATTTTAAGCAGGAACCACACACCAGGCACTGTGCCACATATTTTACAAAATTGTCTTAAATCCTCTGAACAAACAAGGAGGCGTTTTAATTCCATATTTAGCCGAAGATGCTAAAACTTAAGAGAGCTAGCTTACCTAAAGTCAAATTGCTTATTAGTGGTAGGGTTGCAGTTCAAGCCATTCTTTAAACCCAAATCCTGTTTTGTATATAAAGCAAATGTATCTATGCTGTGGTCTTTACAATTTGGAAAGACATTCTTTATCACTTAATAAATATGAATTGAGTGCATATTAATTGCCCCTCCCCCCCGGAGCTAGGCTTGGAATCAAGTGTGTAAGAAAGATCATAATCCCTGTGCTTGAGAAGCCATCAGTCTAGTAGGGCAGATAGGAAGGTAATGAGAGATTAAAGTGTGGTAAGACCTCCAGTGGGGTAGGAGAGGAAAATAAAGGAGCAGATGGCTAAGGCATTGATCAGTTTAAGTAATAGAAACTAAAAATTGATTATTTAGAATACCAAAAAATGAGAGTGGATAAAAATACCTCTAAATGAAGTTACTACAAATAAGGGAATTTTGCAGTATTCTGAAAGATCCTTAAAATGTTTATAATTGTTGCATCATACTGGTGATGATTATGGTTAGAAATATTGTCTAGATACCAGCATAAGACTTGAATGTCAGAAATTTGAAATCTTTAGTGCAAGACTGAAGATGAAAAGTGTCCCTCATGTTTCTACATTTATTGGGCTTTGTAGTCAGATTGAATGTCCTTAAAATAAATCCCAAGAGATTTCTCCAACAGTTTCTCAAAGCCTTATTATCAGTTGCCTTATTTCTTTAAAAATTATTTTCAAAATTTAAAAATGTGCATTACCTTTTGCATTATAAATATTCTCAAAATAAAGTTGAACAAACTCCCTGATTCTAGGTAGAATTATACTAAATCCATCGCAACATTACTTGTGGTTTCCCTATTACACACACACACATACACGCGCACAGAAGGAGAATGATTTAACAATTTTTCCCATTGCTTCATTCAAAAGCTTAATATTTTTGCCAGGAAGTTAGCCATTATATAATATTAACTATCAATCCTTATGTACCAGTTTAAACTCAGCTTTTACTTTGGTTGCTGATTTTGATACCTTGAAAGAAAAGGAAAATTTTTAAAGTTTGAAAACGTGGAGGTTAAATATACTTTATATGACTTCTCATTTCATATGCTTACCTTGAACCAATTCATATGAATTTTTTGCCCATACATGTCTCATATTTCCCTGGCCTAGTGACTATTTTTCGCATGCTTTCAGCTGTCCTAAATGCACTTTTCCTCTATCTCTGTTAATCCAAATCCTACTCATTCTGTATGGTACAATTTGAATATTCCTCCTCTCCTTTAAATCCTTTCTGATGGCTCCAGCCAGGAGTGCTTGGTTTGGTCAATCTTATATTGTTTTATTTACACACTTGTATGAGAGTTTCCCCAACAGACTGCAAGATAATAAAGATCTTTCTCCCTAACCTTTGTATCTCACACAGCATCTCAAACATTGTGCATGATCATTAAATATTTTTAAGTGAGTGAATTAGTTAATTAATTAATTAGGGACTAGAGACTACTGGACAGGTGGAATCAATGAAGGTAATATTTTCGTCTCCTGGTTCAAGGAAAGCCTCTCCTCAGGAGTGGCAGAAGGAAAAGGGGACTGACCTGAATATACACTTGGCTGGGAAGAGGCCGTGAGAACAGCGCATTCAGGAAGCAAGTCTTATCATGAAGGGATGGTTTCTGGCAAAAACGAAACAAAACAAAAACAATCAGCAACAACAAAAAATATTGACTGTGTTAAGTTCTAGAACAAAACATCAAAAATCGAATGTTCAGAAAAAGAAAAGCAGGCACAGGAAGTGGTGTCAAATGACCGTGAAAAAGACTACCTTCTAGAGGAGATGAGAGTGGAGCTGAGGTGTTAACAACTATGTTTTTAAATATTGTGGATGCAGTAATAGTATGTAAGAAGAGAATAGAAATAGGGGGAAAGGGTGGAGAACCAGGGGAGGCAGATTTTGGCTCAACACCAGACTTAAAATGTGTCAGGGCTGTAACAATGAAGACAATCATGTGCTCCTGGTTTCCTAGTTCTTGTAGGAACTGGAGCCAAACTCTGCCCACCACCAAGGTCTGGGCTTACCAGAGCCCTGCGTGCTCAGCTGCTTCTTCAGGAGTCCTGACGCGGTTCCCATGGCCCTGCCTGGCTACACCATGGCCGCTTCCAGCTCCTTTTCCCAAAATGCTCTTGTGTTCCTAGACTTGCCTGTTCCCATTACTGTGGTGCCTCTTGCCACCTCTGGCACATGCCCAGAATTGGACAGCTTTATCCCTGAATGATACCTATAAAGCCTGCCCCATGGGAATTAAAACATGTTTTCCGGAAACTGGAATAAAGAGTTTTCGGAAAATACCACTCAGTGGTAAACAATGAACATGTTTTTCCAAACTGGTAGGACAAGACTTAGGCAAGTGTGTAAATAAAATTTCTGTTGGCCTGTGTAGGTTTTGATATCCCCAGACCTCTGAAGTAGATTTGCAGATTGGGTCTCCTGATGTTCACTACGCCAGAAAAACCTTTCTGATGATCAGAATTGTCTTGAAATGGATGTGACATATGGAGATATAAAGTAAATTTGGTTTTACGAGAGATGGGCAGAGGTTAGATGTCATTTGGTTGAATGTTGTAAGTTTAAATACCCAAGTAAATGGCCTCTGAGTTCCCTGTTAGTCCCATAGTTGAATGACATGATTTTGAACAGACAAAAGGGAGGTTGAACACACAAGACTGTGACTTTGCTTCTTAACAACCAGGCACTCTAGTGCCATCATTCTTTCCACTTTTGCCTACTTTTAGATTAATTATATTGTTGCTTTTGATCCTTTGGCATTTGTCACTTTCACCCTTTCCTTTTGTTCTTTGGCCAATAAATATTTTCTTCTCCAACTCATCTTCATGGAACTTTCTTCTCTCTCATACACCTTTGCAATGTGTCAAAGGACAAAGGGCGACAGTGCACCAGTGGGTGTGGTCAGGAATAGAAATCTACAAATTGATGCAGAGGGAGTAAACAGCCTATATCTTTAAAGGAAGATGGGCTCAGGAAGGTTATTTAGGGAGCTGGATCTAGATATGAACTAGTCACATACTGCATGTGCTTAAATGGCATGCGTCCATCACTCCAGCAGTGCTTGTAAAAAACCACTGTTGATCCTGGTTGGATTTATGTAATTAAAACTAGATACTGTACTTTGGTTACTATGTGAATAGTATCTAGCTTTTGTGTGCCAGGCTGGAGACTAAACCACCTTTGTCCTTGTTTCCATTGTTTAAAATCCATTAAAAAGGCATTATGCTTGCCAAATAATGGATTTGTAAACAGATAGTTGGTGTCTATGAGTGAAATTAGAAGCCAAATGCTAATGAATGGAATGGTTGTAAGTTTAAATGGTAATTTGTGGTTCTTAGTTTATTCAATATTTTTAATAAGGTCCAAGAAATTATATAGGAAAGTGGGTTCTCGTAAGAAAATAAGAGCTATGTGAGGTCTTTAATTTCTCCACAACGTAGGTCTGACCTATATAAAATCTCTTGCAAAGTTCACAAGAGAGTAGCCAAAGAGTTCTATTCCTGGAAAATGAATCATTGGGAAGTTGCTGAGAGTTCAGTCTATGGTTCCAAAAAGCTCTCCTATTACCCAAGTCTGTGCGTACATAAGACATTTAACACACCCTCCCACCAACTGTCTTTAGAATAATAGCTAGAGTTTCTAGGAGTGGGGAGGTTCACAAAAGTTTCCATGCTCAAAATAAAATAATGCAAGGCCATAAGTCACACATGATAGTGACAGTAAGCAAGAAGATGACAACATGGGAAATTCCCATTTGAAGGTGGAAGGGAAGAGTACTTACAGAGAAGAATCCACAGGGAAGCCATTTCTGTGAAAGAAATGAATTCAGTCAAGTTCATTAATATCAAAACATTGACTAACAAGAAGGATCAGGAAGTGGGACAAAATATTAAAAAATGTAATGACTTTCAACTCAAACCCCGATTCAAAACCTGGTCCTTCTCTCTAACAGATGTTCACCCTTGGTCATGTTTTGTTTTACCTTCTTAAGTGTCAATATTTTAATATTGACATTTCAGATTGTAACACTCAGCTCTTACAGTTGTAAGAAATTACATTACGTGAGATAGGATTAAATTAAATAGTGTACAAATTACTCAGCATCTTAGGTGATCAATGCGTGATGTCCAACCACAAACGTGCAAATAAGAATAATAAGAATATTACAATATGCCATTTTTATCATAATGAGTCAAGTGGCGCCATAGCAAATGGATGGCAGAAGATATTGAGTCTATGCCTTATCCATTTAACATCTTCAGTACCTCATATTGGAGAGTGTCATTTGTAAGTATGAATGATGCATGATCTTTGATTTCCAACAATGAGGCAATTGTGTACATTATTGTCTATTTATGCAACTGGAATACTGCATTAATATTTTATACATATTTTCAATAATGAAGGATTTTTAAAGTCTACATGATTTTTAGAAAAACATAAAACCCACATTCCCTTTTAATACAACAGCAGCAACAATAATAATAGCTTTATATTGAATACTTGTGCTTGCTATATGTAATACTGCACTCTGTTAAGCACTTTGTGAATCGTGCCACTTAACCTCACCACAGCCTGTGAAGTAAGTAACTCTCATGGTCTACATTTTAGAGAGCAGAAGACTGACAAGAAGGATAAATAACTTACCCAACATTATGTAACTATTAAGTGGCATAAATAAAATATGAAAAAATCAGCAACATAGTTCTAAGACAAGCTTGTTTCTGTACTTTTGCATGCTGCATTGCTTGTTTTCTGGGTTCTCAAGATTTACTGTACTACCTAGATCTGACATATTTCTCGTACTCCTGTTTCTTTCTGCATGTCTCTGTATTTCTTGTTCCTCTGTGTGTTGTCTCTGCACTGTGCCTCCTTGTCATTTTTAAAAGTGTCCATGCCACCCTTTAGGTCTCTCTAACACAACCACATTGCCCTGTGTTTACTTCAAGACCAACCACTCAGCCGCCTGCTGGCTAAAAACTTATTTTAGAATGTTCATGCCAACTCCCACTATTTATTGTATTTCACACCCCATCAAACCATCAAACAAAGTTAGTTACATGTTTTTAAATGCACTAGTAGACACATGAGTCAGAATCTGCTCTTCCGAAGGAGAACAAAGGCTGACACCTCAAAGGTGATGTTTCATTTTAAGACTTGAACGTTTTCTAGAAACTTAAGAAAAGACTTTGAGTACAGTTTCAATACCAAGCTAAGGTAAATAAAAACCAGTGAATTCTTTAACAGAGTATTTGTATACAACATTCAAGCATATTACGTGGTCTAATTTATTTTACAGCTACTTTTATGATTGAGATGTTAGAAAATGTATCTCTCTCTAATGTATTTGGGAGAAATGTAATTCAAATTTCATTTTGAAATTTTGCAAACCAGGAAAACTTAAGATTCCTTTTCAATGTATGACAAAACTCTTATCTTTTTAAGTTAAATGGCTTCAAGACAACTACTAAAAACAGCTGAGAAGTGGTGTGCAAATTTGAGACAAGACTTGCCACTTCATTTTTCTTCTCTAGCTTTTCACCAACCTCAACCTTTGAGAAAAAGAGAGGACAAGAAGAAAATTTGGGGCAGATAATGAACATATACTTTAGCATAATAATAAATAAAACAGTTTGCCTGGATTGAATTATTTTCATCCCAAATTCTCTTTCTAAAACAGGTTTTTGTCCTGATGTAGGTGAAGTCATATGTGCTTTGGATTAAGATTTTTTTTACTGAGTAAAAAGTTGTCTTTGTAAATGATGCTCTGAGCTGAGGTATAAACGTATGTCCCACAAACCCATTTAGGCCACAGGAAACACAAGCAATTACCCATGAAAGAAATGCCCGAGTCGGGACACAGATCTGAAAGCAGTATGAATTTTAAGTATTTTACGTAATAAGGTTAAATGCAAACAGTTCATAGTTTATGTTCTGCCAACTTAACCATGAGCCTAATTTTTGTTACAATTTCCTCTATTTTTAGCTGAGATTTGAGAGGCATTTGGAAGTGCCCCAGTTAGCTGGAAACAGATGGCCCGTTCTGCTGCTTCTTAGAATCAATCAGACAACTCTACAGTAGCTGCTCAACTGTGGTTTCCGATTGTTCCACGTTTTCACTCTTTCCAGAATTTTGTTTGTTTGTTTTTTGGTACATGTGATGATGGCCTATTTGGGCAGTTTACAATAGTGTACAATCTTTAAATTAATCATTGCTTAAGTGAAATGTTGTACCTCAGGAATCCCTGTTCAGGAAGTTTCTATCATACAAACTTTTCAAATTTTAAGTAGACTATAAAGAACTGACAAACTCTGGGCTAGTTTTAGCACAAGCGGTACATTTTTTTTCTTGACAGTGCTAACAGCATATAATATTTCTTGTTCTGAAAGATTATTCAGCAATGGAAATAGAGTAGAAGTAATACATGCATCAAAATGTTAAAACTTTTCATCTTTAGCTCATCAATATTTGCTGATAGATCTTCACTCACATAATTAAAAACAAATGATAGAGGAATTCAAAAAGTCATGAGTTTTTACATAAGCATTTTGCTTTAAAAAAAAAGCCATTTGTGAAGAAACATTACAGGATCTTATTTTACAAAATCTTATAACTGAAAGAGAGCTTAGAGACTACTCAATGCAATAACCTCATATTCAAGTTGGAAAAATGAAAGACCACAAAGGATCACACAGCTACTTAGTTAGGGACAAGACCAAGAATAGGACCCCAATTTTCTGACTCAAAAGTCCACTCTCCACTATTTTATGATTATTTTTGTTTCAGACTTTTACCTCAAAAGTAAATTGTACCACTTCAGAAATGTAAGATACCTACCTCTTAGTTTATAAGAATCAAAGTCTGAGATTAGTGGGAACCCCAAGTAATGACTATTTTCGTGTCAAATTGAAGCCTCAAATTTACCAATGCCTTCCTCTCAGTGGAATCAACAAATCAATATTAAATGCCACTATAGTCTTGTGCCCTTTTAGTCTTATCCTTGGTCACATAAAATGGGGCAGAGGGGTGGAGGGTTGAGAGTGTGTTTTGGGGGCTAAACTTCTTCTTAACTCTATTTCTTAAATTAAAATATAAAGAGTCTATAGTTTAGTTAATAGTAATGTACCAATGTTAATTTCATAGTTTTGACAAAGGAACCATGATAATGTCAGATATTAACATTGGGGGAAATTGGGGGAAATATATAGTATTTACAAGGACTCTCTGTACTCTGCACCTTTTGTGTAAATCTAAAATTATCCCAAAACAAAGAGTTTGATTACAGCAAAAACAAAAAAAGTTATAATCACAGGCACTAGGCTAACTTTGAATAATGGAGACAAGCATGTAAGTATGTTCTTATCAATGATGTTTCTAATCAATGCTATGGAGTGTAGATATTTTTTCAAACAATGGAGATGAAATCTCAAGCTTTTCTCTTGTATTTACCCTTATTAAGTATCTGCAGCAGTAAATACAATACTTCACAAATGCTTTGGGTCTCAATAACTTCCTTACTCCCCCCCACACATGCACATAAAAACATACACACATTCAGACTGACTTATCCTGATATCTTTCAATCACTTCTGCATCTGGGGAGTCCCATGCTAAAGCTCCTTGCTAAGGAGGCTACAGAGGGCAGAGACAGTCTCATGTTTGTTGTGCCCTATCCTAATCATTTTTTTCCACCACTCTGCCTTTTCTGGCCAGCCACCTACTCCCTTATGAATCACAGGAATCACCTCTCACCCTAACGAAGTCCAAGAGGATCAAATGGGTCTTCAGAGTTGTGGAGGGACAGGGAGCAAAGGTTAACTATAGTATTTCTTACGCTTGGAATTAGCGTTTGAAACCTCCTGATCACTGTTAAAGTAATATTCAGGTTCCAAATACTAAGGTATGCCAAGTTTATATTATGGATTGTATTTGGTTAATTCTGTTTTCTCTGATATGACATGCTTTGGGGACACATTCCTCCATTAAAGTGGGCCCTGAAACTCAAACTTATTAAATAGAGGTTTCAACACAGCACAATTTAAACTGATAATTTGAAATGATCTCTTGTACAGCATCAAGAGATAACTATACAAATGAACTCTCATGTAGTTAAAATAACGTATTGTACACATGAAAATTGCTGAGAGAATAGATCTTACATGTTTTCACCACAAAAAACGATAACTTTGTGAGTTGATGAATATGTTACCAAGCTTGATTATGATAATCATGTCATACATATATCATGTTGAACATCATAAATATATATAATTTTTTATTTGTCAATTATACCTCATAAAGCTGAAGAAAATAAAAGATCAAAATATACTCAAAAGGCCACTTGGGAGAAAACAAAATAAAATGATTAACCTCTGAGTTAAAATCCTGATACTGCCACTTTGAACAAGTTATTTAATCTCTCTGAACCTTTGTTTTCTCATCTTTAAAATAGAGTTAATAATTTCTAAGTTGTGATCAAAATGAAATAATGAATCAAAATGCAGATAATAATTGTGCCTATTCCATAGGGTTAGTGATGTAAGTGAAATGAAAGATGTACCACCCAAGCGGAATGTCTGGAGCACAGGTAGCTTTCAGTAAAGTATTAACCATGTGCTCACCTGCTCACAAGAATACCAGAGGATAGGATCCATTCTTGCTTCTAGGTAACTGCTATTACATATGGTTCATTGATACCAAATTAAGTAGAACACCATTTTGAATTATAGGTGTGATTAAGTATTTGCTATTTCTCCCCCTTCTCTCTATATATACCCACACATTTAAACGCACCTCTAAATCTGATTTAACAAGCTTATATTTTATTAGGTGGTTTTTCATATTACTGAAGTGTTTTATATGAGCAAAGAGAGTTGCCATGGGTTTTTCTTAGCTAATATGCTCCTATTTCTTATATTAAGCCTCAAATACCTTGTTAATATACTAAATGCTAATATAAATCAAACTTTTCAGAAACGCATCTGTTGTATAAAACAGATCACACCTGTACAAATTGTGAATGCACACATATAAATAGTAAAACTAAGTATATTAATGTAGGAAACCTAAAGAGTAAAATAAAAGGAAACTCCTGTTTAAAGTTAAAAGTGTATAATTAAGTAAAATACTGGCTCCATTGTAAGTATGCAATGAAAAATTCATAGATTGAATTATCACGCTAATTATAATCTCTTCTAGGTATGTTCCTTAAGAGTTTGTCTGCCTTTGAAATTGATTGCCTATTTATTTCACATATCTACTCTAATTATTCATCTAATCTATTTTACTAATGACAGGATTATTTTATGATATCTTTTGTTTTTATTATGAGGCAGTATATTCAGTGTATTTACATTCTACTTTGTGTTGTGTATGCTTTTTCCTTCAAAGTGTTCTGTAGGGAAGAAAAAATTTGAGCAGAAGCAGACAGATTGTTCTAGGACATCCCTTCCTTTAGAAACATGAGTTTCTCCAGCATAAAAAAAGATTGTATTCCAAATTGGTTAAATTGCTGCTTCTGTACAGTACAGTGGCATGTTGTCTTGTTACAGTGGAACATTTGCTCTCATTTCGGATGAGCTGTTCTGTGAAAAAGTTTTATTTAGCACACATAGCCAATCCCCGGATTTGTGGGGTTACCTCCTTTCCAAGTTACCAGTTTTTTTCATCATCATTATTGCTTCTGCTCTGTCAGCTGTAACACAGTTTAGTGGCAACCCTTTTAAAAAACAAGCTGCTTCTCAAAATAGACAACACAGTTGGCTAGACAGAAAAGAGGTATCAATGAAAGTAGATCTGCTGTTCATCTGTGTGTTGCTGCCTGAACCCCTCCTGAGACACAGCATCTCACACATATGTAAATGAGCAGGCATTGAAGGAGAATACAGTCTGTGTCCCCTAACACAAACTTTTATCCTGTTTTATTAAGGAAATCAAATGATATGAAACCTGATCTGGTTCAGAGAATACTTATATGTTTCACTTTTGTTCAAATTAAGAAGTTTAATTAAATGTATTGGCTAGCGTTTTTTGTTCCCTTTTTTTAATGAGAAAACTTTGGGTTTCATAAGTAGATGAATATTTTAATTCAGTTAAAGATCAACAGATGGATCCAGTTATATATTCATGCGCTGATTGTATAGCTGACTCAGCTGAGAGGAAACAGCTTTATTATGGTATTTTTCCCGCTATACATCAACTAAAACAAAAATTAGGTCATGCAATATTTACTTTCTGGGCAAAGTCACATTTTTCAGCTGCCCAGACTTCCCTATAATTACAAGAATGACCAATATGGAACAAAGGGACAAGTCCCTCTAATCACTTCTTTGTAAAACAGAGATAATGTGGTACCCCTTTCAGGGGACAACTGGGAAGAAGTCTGAAAAGTAGCCAAGTCACTGGCCAATCCACATCCCCTTGTTCTCCATACTCAACAATACTTCAGTCAAATACCTAAAAGAGCACCACTCTGCAGAAATCTCAAACCTGAGCACGATGATAAATTCAGGTGTCATCCCTGCTTCCTGATTTTACTTGTATCTTGACTTTCTTCCTACAGTGCATATTAATACACCAGTAATATTTTAAATGCACATTTAATTTGCTTTTGTGATATCTCTTTAATTATTCTTGAATAAGTTTTTTAATATCTAAACCTTTTTTCATAAGAGATTAAGCTATGTTTCGCCAAATCATACTTTATCACCATTTCTTCCTTGTTCTCTCTTAAAATTCTAGAGCAGAGCTTTTCAATCTGGGTCGTTGGACCGGACACATTTGAAAAGGTTGCGGGAGGCCATTTATCACTTGAAAATGAATACAGGACCAGGTGTGTGTCCCCACATGCACACTGTTCTGTGAAAAGAATCCATGTCTTTGTTCAGATTTACAAATGGGTGTATAACTCCCCAAATTTTAAGAACTACTGCCCCTGGATTTTCTCCTTCCCATGTCTATTAGTTAGTAAGGCTAAATGGTATGTCATTCCATTCCTGGTCTACCAAATAAATTTAGTTACCACTTTCCTTTTTTCATTAGAGTTTACACTTAGCCTCATAGTTTCTCTTACCTTTCTGAATTTTGTACCTTCTGTGTTCCAATTTAAGTAACAGAGAAGTAGAGAGAAAAGAGATATTATACATCAAACCTCTGCCAGCAATAGTGGTTGATATTTTCTTCATGTGGCATTTTCTTTAAAGCCATTGCACCTCTATAAGTTACACAGTATCCCTGTTTTTGAGAAAGAGAAAACTAGAACTCAAAGAAATTAGTTATTCCCCCAGCCTATGAACGACACAGCCCAGATTTAAATCTGTGTTTGAATCTAGAATTTGTCTAGACAGGGTAAATCACCCTAACTTATTAGTGGCCTTTCATAACATGTAACTCTCACATTTGATTATTATTGTCTATCATCAAAAAATAATTTCATTATACTTTATGTATAAATGTAGTACAGATTTACAAATGCACATGTCTTGCTGTATCTGCCTCAGTGTTGTCGTATTATCTCACACTATCACAGAAAACCATTTGTGCATTTGTTAGTACAGTTTTCAAAATAACATTTATTAAACTCTTACTGATCTTATTAAATCAAGTGCTTTGCTAAATTCTACAATACAGTGATTCCAAGCCCTACCCTTACTTTAGCTTCCACTGGGGAACTTTTAAAAAAATACCAATTCCTGGATTTGGCACCAGAAATTCTAGTTCAGTTAATGAAGGTAGAACTTGGGGAGTGTATTTTTTAAGAGCTTTCTCAGCTACAGTCAGCTTTGAAAATCATTGTCCTAGAGTAGTCGTTTTTCAAAGTGTCGTCTCCTCAACCAGCAGCATCACCATGAGCTGGGGATCTGTTACAAAGTTAAATTCTCAGTTTGACTGTTGTTGGCGTGTAGGAATGCTACTGATTTCTGTACATTGATTTTGTAATCTGAGACTTTGCTGAATTTGTTTATTAATTCCAGTAGTCTCATGGCAGAATCTTTGGGATTTTCTAGATACAAGATCATATCGTCAGCAAAGAGTGATAGTTTGACCTCCTCTGTCTCCATTTGGATGCCCTTGATTTCCTTCTCTTGTCTGATTGCTCTGGCTAGGACTTCCAGCACTACATTGAATAGAAGGGGTGATAGAGGGCGACCTTGTCTGGTACCAGTTCTAAGTGGGAATGCTTTCAATTTTTCCCCGTTCAGTATGATGTTGGCTGTGTGTTTGCCATATATGGCTTGTATCATTTTTAGGTAAATCCTCTGTGGAAAGGAATATGGAGATAGCTCAATGAGCTAAAAGTAGAACTACCATTTGATCCAACAATCCCATTACTGGGCATCTACCCAAAGGAAAACAAAACATTCTATAAAAAAGATATCTGTACTCAAATGTTTATAGCAGCACAATTCACAATTGCAAAGATGTGAAAACAACCCAAATGCCTATCAATACATGAGTGGATTAATAAAATGTGTTATATGTATACCATGAGTTCTACTCAGCCACAAAAAACAGTGGTGATCTAGCACCTCATGTATTATCCTGGATAGAGCTGGAGCCCCTTCTACTAAGTGAAGTATCACAAGAGAGGAAAAAGAACACCGTATGTATTCACCATCAAATTGGTATTAACCGATCAACACTTATGTGCACATATAGTAGTAACATTCATCAGGTGTTGGGCAGGTGGGAGGGGGGGAGGAGGAGATGGATATATTCACACCTAATGGGTGTGGTGCACACCATATGGGGGATGGACATGCTTGAAGCTCTGACTCGGGTGGGGCAAAGACAAAATATGCAACCTAAACATTTGTACCCCCGTAATATGCTGAAATACAAAAATTTAAAAAAAACAAAGGCAAATTCTCACCTATTGTACTGTTAATAGAATGGCAGGTGTACGACCCTGAGAGCTCTTTCTAACAGGCCCTCTAGATGTTTCTGATGCAAACTCGAGGTTGAGAAACACTTCTCTACCAGAAACACAGAATGAATAAGGTACAGTACTTGCCACTAAGCACTTTTCATTGGGCTCAAGGAATTCCCAGCTGTTTCAAATTTGCATTTTAATTACCTTGCACAGTTTTACAATCTATAAATTTAGTTGATAGTGTCAATATTCTTACTGCTTAAAAGTGTAATGGCTTTTCATCTCTTCTTGAGCAGCCATTGAATGAAGTATTTATAAGAAAATAGTGGTTGGTGAATAACATCTATTAACAGAATTCTTATGAATCTTATGGGCTGAGTTGCATTGTTATAGTACAGTGCAGTAACATACACACATACAGAGAAAGGGAGAGAATTATAAAACACAAAATCTTAAAAGGCAAATGATTTCAATAAAGAACTTTAAAGTGGTCTTTGTATTGTGTTTGCATTCTAGATAATGCCATTATTATTAACGTTATTCTTGCTATCCCTTCATTATTATTATAATATAGCTATTTTACAGGATTTATGACAGTATAATTGACATACAATAAATTGTACATATTTAAAGCATTTCATTTGATACATTTGACACATATTAATACATACACCAATATCATAAAACAGTTGTAGGAAGGCATCCAATTCTGTTACAGGTATCCACTAGTTGTGCAAGTTCTACCCCCTCCACGCTTATGGCAGAGTGGGGTCGCAGGGAAGGTTTCCAGAGCAAAGCAACAGAAGCTAAGATTTGTAAGGCAACTATGTACCAGCCCAAGTGAATAAAAAAGGGAAGGGCTTTACAGGATAGAAATAAAACCTGTTTCACCTATTTGAAATCTAGACTTTTTTGGCTGTTGTTATTTATCATCAAGAAGGATTTTAAATTATTTACTCAACCTCTTTGTTTCTTGATATTCCAATTGAAACGAGCTTAACGGGGCTAATGAAATGCACAGCACCGCACAGAAACTGAGAGTAACGATTCCTGTTTCAATTTCTGCAGTTTGTTTTTTGCATTAGAGTAACTTGTTTACCTTTGACCATTCATCCTCTTTTGAATGTATATTTCTCTGCTGTGTGTATTATAGAGAACAGCACACATTAAAAGGATATTTTCCCTTTTGTAGCAATGAAATCTAATACCTCGTCTTTAATTTCCTTTTAACTTTCTTCCCGTTGAGCAAATTATGGTGTCCCCAAATGTGCAATTACCATTACCCCCATGTGCTAATCCTGGGATTTTACTTTTTGTTCTTTCTTACATTACAGGTTGGCTTCATGAGTTGGGAAAGAGACTGGAATCTCCATACTATGGCAATAATACATTGGGGGGCCCGTCGATCCGAAGTGCCTATATTGCTGCTCTGTACTTCACCCTGAGCAGCCTCACCAGCGTGGGATTTGGGAACGTCTCTGCTAATACAGACGCAGAGAAGATCTTCTCCATCTGCACCATGTTGATTGGTGGTAAGAGTTGTTCTTTTATACCAAGAAAAGGAACATGTGTCCACCGAACACTGTTCTGTTTGCTCTGTCCTGAAATGCAACAGAGATAAATTGGTTGCTATTGGATGATTCTAAAAACACTGATTTCATTGCTCATCTACATGTATACAAACATTTTAATATATATATAGATTAGCAATGAAAGGCTGTGATGTTAATGAATCCCATTTTCTGGACAGATGAATAAGCAGCCATTTACCTGATGGTTGATTTTGAAAGGGCAGCCACTTTGTTTTCTTAACATGCTGTTTACCTCTTGTGCTTTGTGAACTGCATGAGTCTGAGTCATAGGCACATGTTTGAAATTCCGTTTCATGGTTCCAAACAAGCCAGTGTCATCAAATTTTATTAATATTAATGTAGTAAATAAGGATGTTTCATAGATCATTTGGTTAAAAGTAAAAATAAAAATAAAATACAAATTTTATACAGAAAGCGCCAATGCCATAATAAATAGTTAACATTTATTAATTGTTTTTATGTTCCATCCTGTGCCATATGCTCTCATACAATACCTTGAGTAATTCTTAAGGCAAATCTATGGGATTGGCACAATTATTATCCCATTTAACAAATAGACAAGTTGTTATACTATTTTCTCTGGACCTCAACTTACCTTCCTATACTGTGCTTTGAAATGCTGGAGTTTGTATTCTACAAACCTTATTCTTCTTTGTCAACTGACTTCAGTTACTTCTTCCAGTGGGGTGCACCAAGTGGAGACTGGCAGGCAGGAGGAGAGGAGAAGGGATTGTCTGCTCTGGCGTGCACGCTGTGCCTTCCGTGGAATGAGACACCTCAGCAGCAACAGGGGGTTCCAGCTTTGAGCGTCATTAGGCATGCTCAGAACCTGCCTCACCGAGTCTCCTCAGAGATCCCTACATCGGGGGTGCCACCTTGTCCAAAGTCAGAGCCCTGCCCCTTGACACTCCCCACAGCTCCTGTTCTGGCTTCTTCTATGTTCTGATAACCCCACTTCTTCTCTTTATGTATCCAGCTCTAAGGGTGGCAATGCCTTCTACATTTATTAAGTCCAAGCAACCTCTATGCTTCCTTTTTGCTCATTCAGCCCTCCAATGCCAGGGAAACCAATTCTCTATAATAAATTACAACTGTTGAAATATTTAGTACAATTTCCCTTTTCTGAACCTTCCAACTGATACAGGATTGAAATTATTATTATCCACATTTTTCAGACAATAAATCTAAAGCCTGGAGAATTAAAATAACTTTCCCAATGCCGTACAACCAGTAAGTAAAAGAGGCAAAGTTTGAACTCAGGTGAATACTTACTTCTCTCTTTAAACATATAAAGGGAAACTTTACTGATTTATAAGATAGCTGTCATGGAAGTCTACTTGGATCAAGTAAGCATTCTTCTTAGAACAGAGTTCTATAAGTATTTTCTGCCACACAATATTCCCCCCTCAAAGCTTGTTTTACCATGTTGTCTTAATGGTCTTAATCCAAGATCATTTAGAGTTTTGAACCTTTTAGTAGGGGATGACTCCTACAGGCTTCCTTTTGATATGAGTGGGACGTTAAGCAATTGGTTATCCTGCACACAGTGAAACTAAGGAAGTATAAAACCAAACCTTCCTTCAAGGAACTTATGTTCCAGTTTGGAGCTGCAATATGTGGAAAGAGTTTTAACAATACTGGGCAGTAAGTGCTAAGTGCCAAATCAAATAGGAAGTTCAGAGTGGTGAGAGTTTCTTGGAAAGGCAGTGCTGTGGCAGTTACTGAAGAAACATGCTGGGACCACAGCAATTGTAACAGGCTCTTGGCTGATGGAGAGCAGTGACAGCCTAGGGAGCAGAGAACAGGACTTCTCATTTTCTGAAGAGCTACAATGTGCTAGAACCCTGGTGGCTGTTTCATATCCAGTATTATGACATATAATTTCTATTCTCCTTGATAGCCTATCTTTCAGCCTAGCAAAATCACAAGCATTTTGCAGATAAACACAATCTATACTTATTTAATATTTTCCCATGTTTCTTCTATTCCTGATGGAAATTTTGGGACATGCTCAAGGCTTAAGCCTACTAATTTGACATTTGAAAAAACTCCATTAGATAATTGAGCTTATTCTCTACTGATCCACTTATTATATTATGAGTGGTCCTGAATCCGAAATTGTTAAGGCATAAACTATTCCCTGCTGTTCGCTGTAGGTAGGAGCTACACTGGTATAAGGCCAAAGATATGGAAAATAATCTGATAATGTCACTTTGTCACTTGTTAAGTATTTATCGAGCAAAAGACCCTGGTGCAAAATTAGTGCTCATTTGTAAGTGGTATTAAAACATTTAGGTGAGTTGAGCAGCACTTAGGAAATCATTGCCAAATGACATCTAAGTGACTTGAATTTATTAGTTAAAGCTTCCCAAATTTGTGTTTATGGGAAATAACTGTATTATTGTGAAAATTACCCTAGGCTAGGATAAATGATGCCTGCATTTTAATATTTTCTAATTAACTAATTGGTTGCATAACATTGAGAACTAATCATAAGAGCTCACAATATTGAGCACTTTATTCATTTAATTCTCATAACACTATGAGATAGAGATTATTAATACCCCAATTTAGACATAAGGCAGCATAAGTTTAATGAGTTTAAATGCCAGGATTCACTAAGACCTAGCAAACTTCTTATAAAATATCCATTTCATTATACACTATAAATTGATTTTATTTGATTTCTAAATATATGCACAATTTATTTTTAAAAAGAAAAATTTAAAGTGTGTATTACCATGGACTTCAGTATAGGATATCTTACTGGGAACCCTCACACAAGGCTGATGCAATTGCCAATGGCAGGAACACAATATTTACTACAAAAGTAGGCAGTGCAATGTTAAATGACAAAGGGGACTGTAAAAACTCCAGACCATTACCAAGGGCACAGGTACATGGAGGCTGGGAGAAGTGAAATGGGAAAAAAGTGCTGAGTGGACCCATCTAGGTAAATTCTGAGAACCTACCAGAATTTCCATTGGAGTTATACAAGTTTTATCTTTAAATAGATATTAAGCTTCTATTTAAGATACCATATAAACTTCCATATAAGCATCTGTGATTATGAAGTGTGCAAACCACAGATAAATGGGAAGAATACTAAAAACTATAAAACAAAAAAATTAAGCAAAAATAATTTAAATTATTATACCTAGACAAATCTATGTGAATTTTGAAAACACCCAAAATGAAGAAGTAAATCTAATAGCTTCAGATGACTATTAGAATTAATAAAAGAAATTCAAGAAGGTTGAGGGATACAAGATCAATATGCAAAAATCAAATGTATATCTGTATACTAGTAACAAATAATTAGAAAATGAAATACAAAAAATGATTATAAAAACATCAAATATGTAGGAATAAATCTAACTAAAAATCTGTAATATTTCTAAACAGAAAACTACAAAACATTAGTGAGAAAATTTACAACATTGTAAAGATACCAGTTTTACTCAAATTAATTTAAATATTCAATGCAATTTCAATAAAAATTCAAGTAGATGTGTGTGTGTTTGTAAAAATTGATGGAAATGAGATAAAACTAGTCAAAGCAATCACGAAAAAGAACAAAATTGGAAAATTTGGACTACAAATATCAAGATGTACTGTAAAGTTACAATAATTAAGAAAGTATGATGTTGGCTCAAGAATAGACTGATAGGCCAATGGAACAGAAGAGAGCTCAGAAACAGGCTCACACATATTTGGTCACTTTATTATATTTATGACATGAGTGGTACTTTCAGCAAATGTTCCTGGATCAAATGCACATCTAAGTGTTGGAAAACAACCTTGATCCCTCTTGAAATTGTACAGTAAAATTAATTCCAGATGGATTTTTGTCTAAATGTGAAAGGCAGAACAATAAAGCTTCTAAAAGGTAATATAAGAGAATATTTTCATGAACTTGAATTTGGCAAAGGTTTCCTAAACATGACACAAAAAGCCCTAACAATAAAGGAAAAGAATGATAAACTGAGCTTCAGAACTTCACTTTGTAAAAAGATATTAAGTGTCAACAGAGAAACCACAGAATAGAAGAAGACACATGTAAATGTTTATCTGGCACAGGACTCTTGTCTAGTATATATAAAGAACTTCTACAAATCAATAAGATAAAAGCAGACAACCCCCCCAAAAATGAGCAAAAGCTTGAAAAAGCACTTCGAAAATAGATTTCCAATACTTGAGTAGACAATAAATATTAAAAGGTACTCAACATCTTTCATTAGGACCATGCAAATTAAAACCAAAATTAGGTACCATTTTACATTCACCAGAATGATATACTTAAAAACGCTGGCAATCCTAAGTGTTTGGGAGGATATGGAACACCTTGATCTCTTCTGTACTTATCTTGGGCATGTTAGTTGGTCCCCAATTTTGTCAACATCTGCCAAATCTGAACATACCTCTACTCTGTGACTCAACAATTCCACTTATGAGTATATAACCAATGGAAATGCATATATATATATATATACACACACACACACACACACACATATATCAATAGACATATACATAGATGCCTATATAGCATTATTAAGAATCTCAAACTGGAAATACCATTAATAGGAGAATGCCCATTTATATGAGAATGACCCTTACTAGGAGAATAAATAAGTAAATTGTGAAATAACTATTCAAGACAGAACTATACAGTAATGAGACTGAATGAACTGCTATGTCAAACAACCTCATAGATGAATCTTACAAGCATAATGCTGAGCAGAGAAGCCAGACACAAAAAACTACATACTGTATGATTTTACTTAGAGAAAGTCCAAAAGCAGGCAAAGCTTATTGATTATAATATAATTCGTAACTGTAGTTGCCTTTGGTGAGGGGGGTGGTTAGTGACTGGGAAAGGAACACAACGGAGGCCTCCAGGATGCTGACAATATTCTGTTTATTCACCTGGGAGGTGGGGGAAGGTGATTCCATAGCTATGTTTGCTTTGAGAAATCTCGATGAGCTATACATTTAGTATTTGTGTAACTTTATATATGTCTTTGATATCAATTTTACCTTGTGAAATTATTATAATAGATGAGATACAATAGTATAACCATCAAGTGTGGGATGAGAAGTTGGCTAATAGTGAGTTAAGTTCTTGTCTTTCATATAAGGTTGTTCTTAGATTTGTCTTAACAATTATGAGTCAAGCAATAGAAGTAAAATTATGTTGTCTGCAATCTTGATGATAACCACAAGACCTAAAAGAAATCATTTTAAAAGGTTGACTTTCGGGAGAGGGGCGGAGTGAAGGGATGTGTTTGGGGCTGACCTGTTCAACATAAATTTTCTAAAGCATTTACTTACTATTATAAAACTTTTTAAAGAAAGTACCAAACTACCAGAGATTCATTTCCGTTCCATAAATATTTATGACACACTTAAATTATGCCAAGAAGTGCGCTTGATGCTGGGAAAACAAAGATGACTAAGATATGATACTGTCCTTCGAGGAGTTCACAGTTTAATAATGGAAGTAGGTACTTAGGGAAATGATGTTCTTTCTTTTTTTATTTCCATTTTTCTTATTATAATGCACATTTAGAAGAGACTGGAAATGAGATAGAAATTAAAATTACACAATCTCCTCACCAAAAAATAGCTTTTCAGTCCTTTTGTACATATATACTTCTATTTTTCTCAAATATTTATATCTAACTACACATATTCGTTTTGCCACCAAAGTATACTGAGATTTTTCCAGGTCTTTAAAAGTTCTTCTATCATACTTAATAGTGACTGCCTATAGTCACCTAATGAGTTTGCCCCAATTGATGGGGTCATCAACTCAGCCTGGAGGTTAGATAAAGCTTCCTAGTAAAGACGGCTCATCACTGAGAACATGTCTGGTTTAAATGAGGTATTACTGTTATGATGTAGTCAAGGCTTCCCTTGGGTCCCTCCACTCAATACACTCTGCCCTGATATAATTTTATTGGACCTGTATGAGCTATGGTGTTCACAAATTCAGGTTATTCTTAAGATATCTTTGCACTGCCATTTAAATCCATCATTTAGAAAATCTTTCTCACTCTCTGTTTTCTCTGCCATCTGCCATCCACAATTCAGTGTACTTATAACAAAGAATGGAAAATTCCAGGGCAATGAGTAGGTGGGAGAGAGAAAGAGGGCAGCTAAGATTACCCAAAAACTGAGCTCTGGTCTCCTTTTATATAAATAGAAAACAGCCCCTACATAGGTTCCAAAGCCACTGCACAATAGTTGGCTAAAGAAATAAGCAATGATATTATATTCCAGAAAAACAATGTTGCCCAAGATTCAGATAAGCAAAAAAGAAAGGGGAAGGGAAGGGGGAAAGAAAGGGAAAGGAAAAGACAAAGAGAAAAAGAAAGAAAAAGAAAAAAGAAAGAAAAAGAAAAAGAGGAAAAAAGAGAAAGAAAGAGAAAAGAAAGAAAAAGGCAGGTAGTCCTATAAAAGTGCTTTCCTTTGAGATCTACTTACTTTCTTCTTAGATCCCAGTTGTTGAGGTTCCTTCAAGGACCTGATACTGAGATAAGATTTTACAAAACGCATTTTATACAAAACTCCTACACAAAGAAAGACTCGTACACACTTAGTGGATCTAACACTCAAAAATTATGTACATCACATTTGCTAGACATAAAGAAATGGTGATTGATAATTTCCAAACTGACCTGGATATAGAAGTTCTTGAGTCAAACTTTCATAATGGATGGAATGATTTTGGCTGACAGTTACACACGCTCTTTGTCAGACTGAAATGGTAACCAGTGACAGACAGAAAGGCCATAACAACTTTGGAAAATGAAAAAAACTATGAAAGCCAGGGTTTTATATTTTAACTATTTAATTAGAAGTAGTTTTCTATGCAAAAATGAGACTTTGAAATTATGGTAGCTCAGACATAGACTAGTACTTTCCAGCAACACATGAATGCAGTAATTCATTTTATTGGTAATATACAATTAAGATGCTAAATAATCTGAACATATTACTTCTTTTACTTTAAGTACTTTACATATTATAATTAAGCAAAGCAAAGATAAAATCATACACATAACTAGGGAAAGCAGTGTTAAAATAAATGAAATAAAATTGTTCTCTGTACTCAGTTTCATCTCCATGAAAAGACTGGTATATACAGTTAGAGATGGCAGAGCTTCCAAACACTGAGGATATTAACAGAGCCTTAAACAGGTATTTAATTTCTTTGACTTGGACCAGAATCAGTTCTTTTCTGTGGTGAGTGTTTATCATAAATAGAGATCGTCTCTTCAAAATAAAATATTTCAGCATCAGAACTGTTGTGGTTCTTAAACAATACAGAAGAATGAACCTCCCTTTAGAATCTACAAAGAATATAATGCAACATTAAGCTGTTAAATGATATGCATTTTTCTTGGGATATTTTTGACCTGCTGGGAGACATTTCATTTTTGAACATTTAGGAATAGTACATACTTACGTGTACTCACATGTAGCAGGCATTTATTGAATTTTTCTTGCATTTCTTTTATCAAGAATTTTTTTCCACTAAGAGCCACTCTTTACTATTTAAGAGGTTGCCATAAAACCTTAAATCTAGGTCATTTTCCCCAAATGTTACTCCTTTGACCATGCTGAAAATTCATGGTAACACTTTTCAATTAATTAACATGAGTTGAGTAACCACTGTTCTTCATACATATCCTAGGCACTTAAAAAACATATATTAGCTCTTTAAATCTTGAAATGGCCCTATAAGTAACGTACTAATATACCCATTTAACATATGGGAAATGAGTTCATGTAAAGGAATGACGTAACTTGCCAAATTTGTTCAGTTAGGAAGTAGCAAAGTCTATATTCAAATCTAGATGGGTCAGATTCTGAAGTCCACATTCTGTCTGCAACTTTATATTGCCTCCTGTATCTGGACCCTAAGTTTAACTCTATTCTAGCAACTTTCCAAAATACTGAAGCCTTGTTATTAAGGGAGTGATTTTACAGCCATAATGACTGTTATTCCATAGAGAATTTAGGATATGTAACCTGAGAGAGGATTTTAATTCCAGTGTTAGACTAGAATGAAATTAACATATCAATGTTTGGTAGTTTCTGGTAAATGTGATGGAAAAAGGAATTTGAATTGGGGCTCTACTGAAATGTTCAGAGGGATAGATGTCATATCGTTGACACATTTACACTAATGTATCCATTTTGATGCTAAGAAACTTTTAACATAGCTCCTTGGACACTGAGATTTTGATACAGGGACATTTTGATAGATCCTTATGGACAAATGAATAGACTAAATCTTTATAGTCTTTTTTTAAATCCAAAATTACTGAAACGGATGATTTCACCCAATCCTTGAACTTCTTATCTCATGCCAATCCTGTCTCAGGATGAGGTTCAGGGCTAAAAATCCTAATATCACTTAGAATTGATTTGCCCATAAACTTAAGTACACCTGACTCTCATACCTCTCTCAGTTTCACAGCCCCAGGTATGTCCCAGGCCTTCTTGAGTTACCTGCTGGTGTCTGCTTAGGCCATGCCAGTTCTGTTCTGCTAATGACAATTGAGTGTAAAATCCGGTCATGCCTTCTCTGACATCAAGATACCTAGCTACTCTCCAATGTGGGCAATTCCTAGAAAGGGAGATCCATCCTCTTGTTCTACTTTTCTCCAGAAGAAATACCCAATCCCGATCCTCAAACACCCTCAGATTCTGATGAACATAGTCTTTCACCTTATTACGCTCTGGTGGTAGGTTTGGGAAGAGGGAGGCTCTGTAAGAAAGTGGGAGTGAAATGCTATCCGCCTGACAAACCCAATTGAAACGGGAGTCCCATATAAATGTACCATGCTGGCGCATCTCAGGATGGCAGCAACGACTCTATGCAGAATTCCCTTTCTTTCTTTGTGAATCCATTTGTTTCTTGAATGGTCTCAAATTTTCTGATATTTCCCTTAAAATTAAAGTGACTGCAGAACTGGGGTAAGATTGGGAATTGGAGCCATATTAATATCAGCTTCAGAGTGCTCAAGGAATCTTCAATGACATTTCTAACAACTTCCTCAATATTTGTATTAAGATAAATATATCATATTTAATATTCTAAAACTAATTTTAAATGATGGCTTTAGGGGAATCAGACTAAAATTCCCACAAAGGCTAACCAATTACAATAGACTTATATTTAAAATTTGTTATTATAAATAAAATAATTAAGCTATAACTTTATAGCTTATCTATCAAACTATTAAAACTATTTCATAATAACTATTAAAACAATATAGATATGCATAAAATTGAAATAAAAGTTTGTCATAACCAGAATGGCAGCTAATAGATCGAGTGTGGGTCAAAGGGGCCTATTTTGCATTTCATCCAGTATTTTTAAAAGATATTTTTACTTCGATCTAGCCATATGGAATCAAAATGACGCCTTCAGGATGCACCCTGTGATGAAGTGGCTGAGCCAAAATAGCTGTATCGATGCGGCCACATCGGCATGCTGTGCTCTGATCCAGAATATACAGACTGTAAATTTAGACTGAAGTAGTGGGCTCTCCCATCATATGTCTCTTCCGTCACATGCCATGTTGTTCTTTCTAGCCTTGATGCACGCCTTGGTGTTTGGAAATGTGACAGCGATCATACAGAGGATGTACTCTAGATGGTCCCTCTATCACACTAGAACTAAGGATCTGAAGGACTTTATCCGTGTCCATCACCTGCCCCAACAGCTCAAGCAGAGGATGCTCGAATACTTTCAAACAACCTGGTCAGTCAACAATGGAATAGATTCAAATGAGGTAATGTTCATTTCTCATGTTGACATTATCAGGCAGAAAGCACATATTCTAAAGGAAAAACAAGATGCTTTAGTGCAGGTATCAGAAGTGAAAAACACATCTACCAATTTCTTTATCTTTACTTATCCCCTTATTTTTTAATCCCTCATGAATCCCAATCCATCTTCTTTCATCTGCTTTGGCTTGTGTTTGCACAATGCCACTTTGGATTGACCAATGTTTTATATTAGCTTGCTACTTTGGTCAATCAGGTGGACTTATTTTCATTCTCATTGTCCCTTTTTGAAGGAACTCATTCTTATGACAGGTTAATGGTGTATCTTAGATGATTATATTAATCAAGCTAATATTTGCCTTTAAAATCAGTAAGTAAAAAGAAATTCCATCAAAGGTGTTATCTGTAGACCCCCAGAAACACCTCAGATCACCATTGTAAAAAAAGGTATCCTATAAATCAACTAATCATTCCATCAACCCATCAACCAAACCAGTAGCCAACATTTTAAGAGTGACTATTTCGTGTCTCCTCTCTTCAGATGATCATGATCACAGAGAAAAACACCAGAGGATCCAAATTCCATATTTTCTGTCCTGATTCAGAATCTTTGTGAGAACCAAGTCACAATAAATTATATGTTTTCATGCTAGAGTCTTTTATTAATTTATTCTATTTCTCCAGCCTTGTGATCAGCTGATTATTCAGTAGCACATAACTGAGATCACAGTCACCGAAAAGTTTCTCCAGGATCATACATACATAGATCTCCTCTTCGGAACTCTGGTTGGTCAAACAGTAGAAAACAGTAGATGGAGCATTCCTGCTGTCTTGCAAAGTAAATCAATTAGACTCCGCTTACCCCAATTTGATTTCCTCCTTCATCTTCTCTGACAGCTTTTGAAAGACTTTCCAGATGAACTGCGTTCTGACATCACTATGCACTTGAACAAGGAGATCTTACAGTTGTCCCTCTTTGAATGCGCCAGCCGGGGCTGCCTCAGGTCTCTGTCTCTCCACATCAAAACCTCTTTCTGTGCTCCGGGGGAGTATCTGCTGCGTCAAGGGGATGCTTTGCAGGCCATCTACTTTGTGTGCTCAGGCTCCATGGAAGTTCTTAAAGACAGCATGGTGCTGGCTATTCTTGGTAGGTCTGAAATGAAAAGCTTCTATGAAATTTTACTCTAGAGCATAAATTAAAAAGATGAAATGGGGGGAAAATCTACTAGTGGAGGGTAGGAAAATTACAGATGAATACGTCGACTCAGGATTATTCTTCATATGGGTTTAGTTTGCCTAAATGTTACAGCCAACATATTATTTAATTCTTTAAAAAATATGATGGTATAAATATTATACAATATTGTTAATATAAATGAATAAATAGTACCTCAGTTAACTTGCTCAAATCGCATAGTAAGGAAATAAACTCAGTTCTTTTTGATTCCTAAAGCCAAATTATTAATCATGATATAAACTGCCTCCTGGTGAAATAGCTGCTAAGTTTTAAGAGGACATTTCTTTTTGTGGAGAGTTAATTCAGGAAACAGAAAAATTATGTTTTTTCTGTGCTAGAAATAGAGCAAAAATGATTATGTTTCAAGAATAAGCTCTCATAACAGTCATCAACCTAATACTGTCAAGGGGACTATAGGCTCTTTTTACTTCCTCAAAGAAAATTCACAAGACAATTTGTGAAAATTTTGTGCCACAAAATTGACTTCAAATATTAAGACATAATTGGTCTTCACTGAAATATAAAGGGCAGCTGACAAAAAATGGCATGTAAGGTTAATGTAGAAAATTTCCCATTAATAATCTTATGTGGATCTCTTTTTAAAACCACTCTCATTTCTTTGTTTATTCAGCTAACATTTATTGAGGGCCTATGAATGAATCAAATTTTGTTCTAAATACATAGAACATAAAATGGCCAAAATCTTTACTCTCGTGGAAATTAAATCAAGCGAGGGCTATGAAGGGAGCTTAGACCAAGGTGGTAGCAGTGATGGTGAGAGGCAGGTGAATTCAGGATATAGTTTGAACACCAAGGTAATACATCAATGTTTAGAATTTATGTTAATAAAAAGGGACTAAGTCAACTTTTTGCTTACTTTCTATTTTTTCAGAACTTTATATTTGTAAACAACTACTTGCAAAGTATTTTTTATATACAAGTTCTCAGTGAAGGTATTTTCTCTGTTTTCCCAAAGTCAAAGCTAACCTGAGTCTTTGGGCTCTGTATCCAGTGCTCCTTCCATATCTAAACAATGCCTATCATCCTGCCTAATCATTGTAGCCCTGTTATCACTGGATTCTAGCTAGTAAGCTTCCAGATAGATTAAATTTTGGAAGAGAAAAGAGAACTAATATTCAATGAATCCCTAGTATAAGCTGGGTGTTTTATACCCATTATCCAATTCAAATCTTGCAACCTTATTAGTTTGGTGTGTGTTATGGTCCGAATATTTGTGGTCTCGCTAAATTAATATGTTGAAACCTAAGTCCCGATGTGGTGGGGTTAGGAGGTGGGGCCTTTAGGAGGTAACTAGGTCATGAAGGCAGAGCCCTCATGAATGGGATTAGTGTCTTTGTAAAAGAGGCCCCAGAAAGCGGCCTTGCCCTTTCTACCATGTGAGGACACAATGAGAAGGCACCATCTAAGAATCAGAAAGTTGTCCCTCACCAGACACCAGCCTCTAGAACTATGAGAAATAAATTTCTATTGTTTATAAGCTATTCAATTTACAGTGCTTTGCTATAGCAGCCAGAACAGACTAAGACAATGTGATTATCCCCAATTAAATGTGAAGAGATAAAGGCTAGCATATGCTGAAAGACCATATACACTTCATTGCTTCGTGTCGACTTCAGTTTACCACTTACAGGGGAAAGTTAGGGCTTTGCTTTTCAAAGTTTTAACCCAATTCTTGGCTCACCCTCTTACGCTTTTCTCCTTAACAGAAAAGCATGAAACAGCCAGTGAAAGAGTTTACTATCAACTTGGTCAATTCTTTATCAATGAGTGAGGCTCCGTGTGTGTGTGTGTGTGTGTGTGTGTGTGTGTGTGTGTGTGTGTGTGTGTTAAGGAAAAAATTTAACATTCTCCCTGGCTTTTTCTCAACTTTATGAGGTTTAAGGCCAGTCACCCTATCATTCTAAATTAGAATTGATAATTATTTCTAATTTGTTTCAAAAATATAACTTTAATCATAAAATATTTTTCAGTGGGTTTCCACTGTAAGATAGCCTGCCTAATGACATAGCCTGCTTTTAAGAGGTCATATAGACATTTTTTTCAGAATCTTATTGTTTGTATTCATATAATCCAAAATAATGCAGCAATTGAAACAGATATAATGTGGGTTTTTCCATAATTATGGTGCATTTTTAAAGTTGATAACTAGCAACAATTTTCAGAATGGAATATGAAGTCATCATCCTTGATGCTAGAGCATTATAGGTGCAAATTTAGTGGCTTCTATGTAACTGCAATTGCTTGTCAAACATGATTTAATTGGATTTTGTTATAATTAAAAAGAAAACTAGTTACAGCTGAAAGATTTAACTCATTGCCTTTTGCTCCTGGCCTCAAGTTCCTCCATAAATTGTGATTTCTGTGGTTAACATTTTTGCGTCTTTGCTTCTCCTGTGTATATATCAAAAGTGCAAATTACCACTTGATGATTCTAAACACTGGTATGTAGTATTGGGACTAAATCCAAACAAAGATGATAAATTATTAATATTTACTACAATTAATATTATTTCAATGGAGATCAATTATTTTTACTTTCCCTATGATAATATTTTCTTATAGGGCCAATTCAAATCAATACCGACTTTGATAAACTTAGCATATGGCTTCACATTTGATCTGTAGATATTTAATACGTGTTCACTCTGCCAACAAAAAGAATTAATGTTGTCGTGAAGAAGTAGCACCAAACAGCTGTCAAACCATAAACTTATACAAGCAACTCTGTTGTCCAATCAATACATGAAGACATTTCTTTTTTTTTTTTTATTTCAGCATATTATGGGGGTACAGATGTTTCTGTTATATATGTTGCCCTTGCCCCCACCTCCCTCCCTAAGTCCGAGTTTCAAATATGTCCATCATTTGGGTGGTGCACATTGCACTCTTTGTGCATGCATATACCCCTC
>CAUYSK010093343.1:0-51211 GCA_963575035.1 Avahi laniger
AAAATTTGGTATATGTTTACAATGGAATATTACTCAATCATAAGAAATGACGATGATCTAGTACCTCTTATACTTTCCTGGACTAAACTCAGGCCCATCATCCAAAGTGAGGCACCACAAGAGCAGAAGAATGGGGTCCACTTGTATTCGCCATCAAATTGGTACTGACTGATCAACACTAGGGTGATCACATGGCAGAAATACTCTCCAGGGATTGGGGGGGTGGGGGGCGAATCTACAACTATGGGACACGGGGAGCACTGAAGGGAGGGAAGGGCACGCCTTTAACCTGCATTTGGGGAAGGCAAAGACATGAAGTGTAACTAGAATGTTTGTACCCTCACAATACCTTGGAATAATAATAAAAAAAATAAAAAAAATAAAAACTGTTAAATGCTAGGTAAGTGTACATTCTAATTATATTTGTTCTCAAAATGAAGGAAATATAAGAGATAAATATCATATAACCTATTCAAATGAAGCAGACAGCTCCTCATTCTAAAAGTGCTTTTAAACTTTCCATTTTCATCTATTCTACCATCTAAAGCACTTTTGGGCATTCATGTTGGAGATTGTTAATAATTTTTGTCTGGCTACAGCTGTGATTTATTTCAAATAGAAAGTATTTTTCATGTTGGACTATAGGCAGGCGGTGGTGGGTCAGAAGGCAAAGAGATAGTTAGCTAATGAGTGTTTGTAACTGGGTACAGAGTGAAGAAACGGAAAGAGCAGCTCCTGTGGGTCAGCTTTTGGTGAATGTCCTCACATGGCATCTCCGCTCTTGGTCCTCGCTGCTCCGCCACGTTTCACAGTTTGCAATGAAGTTTAACACCCAGGACCAATTCATCGAATTCTTTAACCGCTCATCAGATTATTTTTAGAATAGCCATGTTGAGTAAAGACTTTGAGCTGTGGATTTAAAGATGATGAAGGTCCCCAATTCCAGGTGATTTATGTCTTTTTAAAAATCCATGATGGCATTCATAATAATTTGAACAGGAATAAAAAATGCTTGTCCGATGACCACGCCTTGTTTCCTTGATTGCCTCTGTTGACATGAGTTGTTTTGTAAATATCAGTTAATAGGGGCCATGTTATGTTTATGCCGTATTGTATGATACATGTATTAGTCTGCTGAGGCTGCCATAACCAAATGTCACACACTGGGTGGCTTGGACAACAGAGATTTATTTTCTCACGGTTCTCGAGGCCAGATATCTGAGCTCGGGGAGTCGGCCAGGTTGGCTTCTTCTGAGGCCTCTCTCCTTGGCTTGCAGATCACCATCCTCTGCCAGGTTTACACAAGGCCTTTCTCTGTGTGTCCATCCCTGTCCTGGCTGCCTCTTCTTGTAAGGTCACTAGTCCTACCACTGTGACCTCATTTAACCTAATTACCTTTTTAAACGTTGTAGCACCAAATATAACACGATTGGGACTTAGGGCTTCAAAAGTGCATTGGAGGAGGAGCACAATTCAGTCCATATCAACGTTCTCCTACAGGTCCTGGCTCCAGGCAGCCTGGTGTTCTGTCTCTGTTCGTCACAGCCAGGTCATTATTTCCTGCTCCTCAGCATCCGCCCTGAATGTCAGGAGCTACATCCACCACATGGTGTTATTAAGTGACCCGTTAGGATCTAGTTTCAATTAATTCTTCTGTTCTCTAAAGCTCCTTATATTTTCAGCTCATATCTTCTCTTGGGTGATAAGTTTACGTAAGTTTACATGTTGGTTTTTTCCCAAAGATGATAAGCTTAATGGTGGAGAATGTAGACCTTTATGCTGAACTTAGATGTTCACCAGTTTAAAGAATTATAGTCACAAAAGAAGGAAAAAAAGAAAGGAAGGAAAAAAGAAGGAAAGAAAGAGAAAGAAAGAGAAAGAAAGAAAAGAAAGAGAGAGAGTAAGAAAGAAAGAAAGAGAAAGACACACCTGGGAAATGGGGCGGGAGGGCTGGTGGAGAGAGGCACGAGATTTACCTTTGAATATTTGAAGTTCGGTCTTTAAGAAACAACACTAGTTTTTTCTCCTGCATCCCTCCAGAGAGCACAGCTAAGCGCAAGCTGGGACAAAGTTGTCTTTTAGCACAGGGGATTTCTCCCCAGGTGTACAGCTGAGGTGTAACTGGCTACCTTCCCGGCAGGCGCGGCGTCCTGGGGAGAGCAGCGTTTCCCACGCCAATGCGCCGCAGAGCCACCGCACCTGCTCCCTCAACGTCAGCCCCCAGCTGGGAGGAGAGGAGAGAGGCTCAGGGAAGAGATGCCGGAGCCATCACCAGCTGCATGAAGGTGGAGGAAGGAGGCTCCTGGGGAGATGCAGACGTTTGCGAGTGTGGATTTAGAAGTTTATTCACTGCAGTCGGCTGAGTTGTGGGTGGGAGTTAGGAAAAGCAGAGGTAAGGCACGGGATTTCAAGCGGTTTGACGGCAAAGAGTAACATTTGTCAAGCAATTTGGTGATGAAGGCAAGTGCGCGCCGTGGCTGAGGGGCCCCCAGCGTGTTCACAAGCGGAACGCAGGGACCAGACAGGGGCGGGTAGGCGAAGCCAGGCAAAGGGGGCAGGTGGAGTCATCTAAAGAGAGATGACGCTGCAGGCAAGGACAGAGAAGAGAAAGAAAATTATACCTGAGAGACTTTATTTTCTTTGCAAGGTGAGAGATGAGTTTACCGACTACACAGAGCCTGCTGGATTCCGGGCTAACTTATCCTTTTTGGGCTCCTCCTTCCTCATAGAAATCTGTGCTCAGATGTCTGTCCAGGAACAGTTTGCGCCATGAGCCCCCGACTCCTGTTGCTGCCAGGGGGTCCCTTCTCCTCTCCCACTCTCCGTCCTTCCTCCAGCAACACAGGCAGCCCCGGGCGGGGCAGGACCTCCCACCCGAGCCATTCTCTGTCCTCCAGCTGCATGTCGCAAGGGCGTGGCTCATGGCCTCCAGGAAACACCAGTCAGTTACACTACGAGGTGAGATCCGACGGGGGCTCAGTGGAGAGGCCCCCACTCACCCGTCGGCCACTGAATGTCTGCTGTGTGTCAGGACGACTCTGGTTGCCGGCTTCAGACTGGCGAAGGAAATGGATGCAGTTACTCCCCTTTCGGTCCATAGAACGTGGAGACTGGGGGTGAGCTAAGCTGTGCGACTGAGGGGGCCTTTGGCTTCCTTCGCCTTGTCCTCAATCCTCCTCTCCCTCCAGGTCAGTGTGGAGACCCGAAGTCTCGAAGGCCATCTTTGGTGAAGGCTGTAGTGGTTCTATTTTTCAAACAGCTTAATAAAGACAGCAGTGAACGAGATTACTTTTAATAAATGATTTAATGAACTGTTTGCAGTACCCTTAAAAGGAGCTGTAGAAATTGTGGGATGATGGGTTGGTCCTTCCCCATCCTTCTCCAAGTCCCCCGTCCCACCTCCCGAACAGCCGCTCTCCCCTGCCTGTGAGCCAGCAGGCAAGTTTGGGAGGCAGGCAGCCCTCAGAGCCTCATTTTCTGCCCTTTGAATGGTGACAAAGCATTTTCTTTAAATTGAATACTTGCAAGTCTCATTGAAGGTTTTGGATGGGAAACTCCATTCAAGCTTAAATTATCATAGCCTTCATATTGTTTCCTAAACTGACTGCTTCAATTCATGGTAGAGAATGCACTGATATCACTTTTTCTTTTTCTTTCTAATTAGCTTTGGGGTTTAATAATGAATTAAGTTTAATAGGCCCTGAGCCCTAGAGGTGGCCTCATTGAATTTCACTTTCTTTTGTTTGAACTGGACTAGGAGTAAATGGATTCATCCAAACTGTGAGTCATATTAATAATATACTATGGAAATACTAGAATTTTAATGATTATGTTCCTAATACCTAGAAATATTATAATTTTAATGATTGTGTTATTCCTATGTATCTCGGAATTTCGAATCATCAATTTTCTTTTGAATTAATGCACCAGACCAAAACACTGTGACAACCCGGGGCACATTTGGTATTTCGAGGACCATGTACATTTCACTCTTTCACTAGAAAAAGCCTCCTGGAAATCTCCACCCACGCACTTTCATTCGAACTTACAAGCTCTGAATTTATAATTGTGGAGGAGCATGCATTTGTATGGAAAATGGCAGCTGCGGTAGCATCACTTGCATTTTGTTTTGATTACTTACAATTGGATACCAGTATTTCTGCTTGTATAGGATATCCAGATTTTGCAAATCTCTCCATTTGGAATCGCTCGAGCCTTCTTCGGAAATGGCACAGAACTTCCCTTTTACATATTAGATGTATCTTATTACAAGCCCTTGAAAAGCAGCCTCTTCTGAATCCAGACAGCAGCAGGGGACCTGGGGTCCAAGGAAGCTGGCTTGAATTCCAACTGTGTTCATTTTAGACATGCATTCGTGAGCAAGTTCTTAACTTCCCTGCCTCTCAGTTTCCTGGTCTGCGAAATAGGGATGTTAGCATAGAACAGGACTGATGTGAGCTCCTAACACGTGGAGCTCAGGTGGTTTGGCAATTATCTCTACTGAAGTATCCACCTTTGTCACTAGGTGGGTGCTGATCAGGGCAAAGGCTATTTCTATTTTATTCCCTTTTTTATCCCTGTTGCTCATAAAACATATCAGTTTCTGCTTCGTATTTGAGGAAATTAATTATTAAAGAAATGAAGCCTCTCATAAATTCTGACTTGAGAAAATCTACAAACCTGTGAAATTTCCACTCTCTTGCCCCATATCATTTTTTCTCTGTAGGTGACGCCAGTGTGTAACTAGATCGAGGTTCTCTCACTATGCATTATCTAAGGTCTTATCTAGAGGAGTGAAATATTTTTTACATCCCAAGTACATAGAGAGAATTGAAATGGCCACCGAGTTAAGTACTCCATGCTGCTCCCGCATGCACAGTCCCTGTGGGGATAGCACAGCACTTCAGTAGCACTTGTTGTCAATAAGCTTAGCAAATAAAAATGACTCCAGATGAGTCACAATTCATATGACAAAAATTTGATGTAAAGGTGATATTTTTTTTCACTTCTTGTGGCTAGTCTTTGTGAGAGATTGTGATCTCAGTCTACAATGTATTATTTATTTTCCAATGTCATGCCCATACAAATTTTAGAATGACAATTCTATCTGCCAACCCTGGTCTTGGAATTAAACATCATAGAACGATGGTAACAGGCAAAGTAATATAACTGTCCACATGTTTTAATTCAGAAGATTGGGGTGCATGCACTTTGCTTCACCTCTCCCCATCTGCAGAGTGTATGTCATCTTTTGGGATATTTGTGATAAGGATGGGAATCGCCTGTTGGAATGAGAATTGGAGGACTTCTGCTTACAGAGTCCCTATTAAGTCTCTACTAAACTGGACCAAATCTTTGCCGTATGCAACTCCAGAAGGAAATAACTATAAAACCTGGCCATGTGCAAAAGCAACTACAGGAGGCCTTGGAGGATGAAGAGTGCAGACAAATCGCTATGCAGAGCAGGCTCGCCTGGAGAAGGAGAGGTGGCAGCTCTGTCAGTAACTTTCTCTGCGAGGTCGTAGGGCTTATGCAGAAAACTCTAGAGTCTTTCTGCTCTAGGAAACCAGAAAAGAGCGGATAAAACAGGACTATTGAAAAAAGCAGAAAATCCTCACAAGAAACAGCCTAAGCATCGACGTCCAAAATCTACCCACCCACATTTCTGACTGACTCCCGACACATGCAAGCGAAGGGCGGACTCAAAACACATTCGCTTAGGACAAAATATCTGAGCAGGGGCCAGAACTGCTGCCCAAGGAATCGAGTTCCCCGTTTTGGTACTGTTTCTAGCAATTGCTCCACCTGGGAAGAAGGATAAGGCCGGGCACTCCATCCTGGTGCTACCCCATCCTTAATCCTATCCTGAGCATCTGCTATACCTGGGGAGAGAGTGAATGCTTTATCAATCCAGGAATTCCCCAGCCCAGGCATAACAGGCTTTAGAAAGTGGTCTAGAGTAACCTAAGGGTAATTAATATAAAATTAGCTTGAATCTGCATTGTGGTTCACTCCCCAGTGGGCTTTCTTACAGGGAGCTCGTATATACAGATGGATTTTTGAGCACACCTACTGATCATTTGATAACATTCTACACTTCCCAAGAGCCCTCCTCTAGACTAGGCGAATAGAGGGAAACAGTCCTAGAAGTCAGAGGAAGGGAGTGGGTCAGTGAGTTGGTCTGTCTCTCTCCGCTAATGGAGACAGACTCGTTTGATTCTGTAATAAAGAGCTGTTCTTGTGAAGCTGCTCCCTGCCCGAGGTTACTCCATCATATTGGCCTTGCTGGTGGTTTTTCCGAGAAAGGAGTCAGAGGACTGGGATAATCGTCTGGACTTTGGTGTGTCTGGTCATTCTTTGGCCAACAGCACACGAAGAACCGAGGACAGACTCCCACCCAGGCATCTTTGGTGCTGAACCCAGGATTCTGACAGATTCAGCTATTTTAAACTAATTTAATCTTTTTTTTCTTAAGCAGCATCAAAGGAAAAATAGTGTCCTACCAATTTGTCTTTTTAGATTGTCATTGTAGGTTGTTGGCAAATTTAAAATTTATGAAACTATATTTCTTTACATATGTGTTTTTTCATTTGAGTAGCATAATTCTTCAGGAAAACATTTAAGCTTTGCTCATTTTCTTAGATTTCAAAGATACCTTAAGTATCTTGTATTAGCAAATGCAATCAATTATTTCATTGCTTAATGAATTAAACTTTTTCGAGACAGATACATCTGTTGGAGACTGGCATAAGTCAAATTGGCAAATCACAATTGCCATATCCTTTTTGGTGCACATCATAAGTTACTAACAATTAGAGGCAGACACCCCACCATTGCCCCAGCAAACTGTCTACCAGGAGGTATGCTACAAAGAAAAAGAGTATTGCAATTGGCCATAGAGACATACAGCCAGTTCTGTCCTTTTAGGTACTTTAGTAAATAGTTTGCATGAAAGGTTTACCCAGGTGCAAATTCAAACTTTTCTGAAGGCAGGATCTACCAATTTTTTTGAAGTTTTTGGCTACAGGGTCAACCAGAGGTTTAGACCTTTGGTACTATTTTAGGAGGTTAACCTACTCACTTAACCAGGTTTTATACATGTACTGCATAACAGTAGAGATACATAACTATCTTTAGCAGCCATATATCTTGAACACTGCTCACTTCTTCAATGCAATACTATCTGCAATATCTCTTATGCTCATTAATAATCTTCCAGTCCAGAAATAGATCGAGTTACTCGAAGGATGTGCCGTAACACTCCGCAATATGAATCTTGACTAGGTCTTTCAGTTGTCCGCACCTGGAATTTGTTCCCTGATTTCGTCCAGTGTAAAATCACCATCCCTTGTAAGGGAAAATGCAGGTTCACCAGCACACGTAGAGGAGCACTGTGCTGTGCTAGCTTGGAGTGCTCAACAAAATTGTTACAAAACGCATTAAGCAAATGCCACACAACAGTTACTAGGCACAAGAGATGTGCCTCAGCGCTTCCCGGAGGCAGAGGCTCCCAGTACAAACCTGCCGTGACTACCTAAAATACCCTTTAGCTAATTGAGCTAATTCTAATGCCAAAATCTCTGCCTAGTGGAGAATTATATCGTTAATGTTAATGTAACATGGGTTGTATGAAGGCACATGATGATCGTATTGCCTGTGCTTGATTTGTTTCAATGTGAACACTTGAGGATAGAATGTAAGAGCTCAGAGTCACTCACTGGGAGGAGATTTAAGGTGTCGCTTACACCACGGGTGGGTGGTGAGGTTTTACTCTCCAAAGAGCTTCTCTGCCTCCCTGCAGTAAGTCCCTTGTGTAAGTAATCTCTGCTACACTCTTCTAACTCGGCAAGGTAGACTTGTCTGAGTCATTCTTTGGTCTCTTGGCTCCATCTCAGTTGGGGGGGTCAGTTTTTCTATACTGTCCTGGTATTTTCCCAAAACACCTTGGTTATGAACCCATCATTCTGTCTACACTGAAGCATGCAAAGGAAATCACAGATAACATAAAGGCATTATCAAGTGAAATTACGTGAGAACAGTGATTTTAAAGCACTTCTGATTTTGTGACCTACTGGCACTTGGTTCCAAAGCTACCGAGGAAGGGGAGAGAGGAGACAGCCCCAATGCCATGGTGGTGAAGGAGCCTCCCTGAAGCGAGCCCTCAGAGGATGACCCCTTGTCCATGCTTGGGAAGACAGTCCATAGCCTTGGGGACAGCAGTGGCCCTGCATTGAGGACAAGCCAAAGCAGAAGGTGAAAGGACAAACAAACACAAAGTAAAAATAATAGTCTCCATTGTCTCTGTTAAAAATAAGGGAGGAGAAGACAGCCTCCTGCCTTCCCCTCTCTTTTTCTTAGGGCATTTTCTTTAGAAATTTGCAAGTACTTTCTCTGTCTTTTAGACATGTACGTAATTTTTTTTTAAAAAAGCTAAACTTTCCAGTTTCCCAACCCAGGATGGTCTTTGGAGAGATTGGGAGCCATCTCTTTGAAGATAGGGACCCCACCCCTCAGCTGCGGAGGGGGCATCAGGAACCTAACATAGGCAGGTACTTTGCTCCGGCTGTCAAATTGCTTCCTGTCAGAAAGACAGAAAAAGTGCATTTTCCTTCATACAGAGATAATTAATTAACATGGATGGGCACTCTGGACCAGGTGGATTTAGGATGAGTCATGAATAATAAATGCCACTGTCAAGAGCCCTCTTACTTGAGGACTAGTCACAGTTTACCTGGATAATATGCACACAGTGGGTTGCATCTCCCTGGCTACATAAAAGGGTGAGATTTCTTTCCCTCTTTGTGATCTCTTAGTAGATTACCTGTCATCTGCATCACATTCTCATTTGTTTAATGTTTAGTGGAAGATAAAACTTTTTTTTTTAATTTCTCTACTGACTTTGTGGAGAGGACTTCTGGGTTGGAAGAGATTTTAACTTGTATTTCCCCAACAAAGGCTAAAGCTTGGGGGAGCTTCTTTACGATTTTTCTGTTGTTTTTTACTCTATCATGAAGTTGACAGGATTTGCTGTGAGAACATTTTTCTTTGTTTACAGAAATGCAATTTATTTTGTACCTGGTGAGCACATTAACCCTTTCACCTCTGGTCAAATATTGTAACTTAGTTGACCCTCCCAGCAACGGTTCACGTCCCCAGTCAATCAAATTGTTCTCTGGAGCTGGGGCCTGGGGGCTTCCAGTGCCTCCCAATGAGCCCAGCAATTTGATCAATACTGTTTAGCTGAGTGTAAACTGGGCCCCAGGACAATTTAGTCAAAATAGTAACACACGTATATATTCTTTGAATAATGACTTTTGCTGCATCACTGGAATTTGTTAACTCTTTCCGTCTCCGAATAGTGTCATCAAATTTTCATATCTTTATCAATATCTCCAATTTCTTTTTCATGTTTTACCAAATTGATTTAACTATATTCTTAATAGATTGAAGTAGAAAAATAAAATTTTTCTTCCTCAAAAGAACACCCAGAGATTCATAATTCCCAGTATTTGGGTATCTTAGTTTTTCCACATTTTTGTTATTGTAAAGAGAACAAAGTAGTAATAGATGAATATATACTTTTAAAAATTAAGGAAAAATAAAGTAGAAATCTCTCCCTCCAAATTTTTACTAGCACCTAGATATTTTAAGAAATCATTTTAACAAGCGCCGTATCTTAAAAAAAAATCACTATTTGAAGAATATTTATTTTAAATTAGGTTTTTATGTTGAATATCTTACTTTCAGTTCAATTGCAGTAAAGGCAATTGCTTTGGCTAAATTGCTTTCAACCTGATCACATGCCATTTCTGAACACAGTTACTTCACGTAACTACTACCAATTAATTGGAGTAATCTTAAAGGGTTCTTTTTCATTAGAGTGATTTTCTCTATGGGTAAATCAATCATTATTTTAGAAATTTTAAGGGAAAAAAGCGAGGATTGAAAAACGATTTCCAAATTGCAAGACATCCTCCATATTCTGTTGCTTGTTGAAAAAGCGCAAGCCTTTGCTAGCACCTAAACAAACAATGGGCCACTTGGTACACACATCAGTGATAGTAAAAGGTTACTGACCCCAAATCTAACTTCCAGCATTAGAAAATCATATCAAGCTTACCTTCTTTTAAGTAGAGTGAATGGGCACAGCAAAAGGGACACGGTTATTTATAACATTTAAGCTAATTGTGAGCTCTAGTGCCAATTTTATAATTATCACTATAGTGATAATTTTAAAATCATCTCTCAACTAGTTTTAATATTAGAAGAAATACTTTTTGTTAAGGGTCAGTCTTAAGCTTCACTGGCTCATATTGTCATTGCTTAAAAATTAATATACTTTTCCGTATGGCTTAATTTATAACAGATCAGTTGAAGGTTTGAGAAAATTTGGCTTCCATCCCGTCCTGATTCTTAATCTTGGACACAAAAGGCTGCTTTATTTCTTCGTAAGGATCTCCACTAGGTGGGGCACAGCAACAATGCCTGCTCCTCCTCCTACGTGGCCCAGAATAGAAAGGTTTTCTTCTCAGGAACTGCAAACACTGTCATCTCAAGCACTCACACAATTTATAAATTCTCTCTTTAAAATTAGAAGTTGATAATTTCATTACGATTAAGTCGTCTAACCTTGTGTTTAATCTGTCCTTTGTGTTTTTGTACAGCCCTCAGCTGGCTCCTGGATCCTTCTCGTTTCTGATGTGTCTGTTCCTTCTAAGGAGCAGCAAGAAAGGACTGTGGTGTGAAGTGATGGATTATGGCAGGACAGGGGATGACATGTGAGAGCTGACAATTTTGGAAAGCAGGAAGAGTGGGAGGGCATATAATATTAATATCTTAATATTTTATCTCAAAGGCCAAAGAAAGCAGACCTGAGCTTGCAAATTTGTAAAGCAAAGATCAGTGTTTTATATCTTGTCCTTGTTGCCAAGGAGAGAAAAGGAAAAATGGAAACACACAGAAAGGAACTTAGATTTTTGGTTAACATCATAGAACCAAAACCTGACTGTGCCTGGCTTTGGAGATGACTAAGAACTTCAAGTACCACAATATTTATGGGAAAAAAAATACTGTGTACCTTGAAATAAGTCAAAAATAACAGATTGCCCTTACTGGTTCTTGTACCTAAAATAATAAAATTCTGACTATTTTGCATAAATATGGACTTCATAACAAAAAATGTTATTCTAGATTTTTTATGTATTTTTATCTGAGTATATATCATGAACTTTGCGAATATCAAAACTGCTTGAGAAATTGCTTTTTCCACAGTATAAACTATAAACTTACTGAGCACAGTAATTTGCAACTGTAAAAAATATCTGTGGTGTTTTAGGCTTGCTGAGCCAGTCTTTCTGAAGTCTGACTCCCCTAGAGCTCTTAGTGAATAAAACCTTTTCTCTCCTTTTCTAAGTGATCCTGCTTCTGAATCTTCCTTTGATGATATTTTCAACTCATACGCTGCATGTGAAGACATTTGATAAAGAAGAAATTTTGCTTTCAGAAATAACTATTGGATTTTGATGTAATGCACAGGTTAGGCAGTTTTTCCATTGACCTATTTAAGCAACATCTCAAGTCTTTTCATTATTACTTCCAATCAAAAAGCAGAAACTACAGCTGATAATTTTGTAGTATTTTCCGAATGGCATATTTTGCTAGTCAGCCTCCAATATCTGTTCTCTTCTTTCATATTATCAGAAGTTTGCACTAGATTAGTTGCTTCTCAGGAGAATACATTGCTCAGCAACCCACCCAAAAGCTAAATGTGGCTATTTGATGTAGTTACGGGCAATAGAATGTAATAAGAAATGTTGTGAACAGTTTGGAAGATATTTCCTTAAGAGCAAGCTTGCTTATGTTCTTTGCTATTTTCTTCTTTGCCCTTTTCCACTTGCTAGTAGCTGGAATACAGTCATGGCAGGTGCTGGAGCAATTGTTTTGATCCAGGAGGTGAATTTGAGAAGGACAACCCATGCCCAGCAGAAAAAACAAGAGCTTGCCTTCCTGAGAGTATTGCTGAACAGTAAACCAGCTGTGGAATTACCTGTGGATTACATGAGGAAGAATTAATCTGTGTCTTGTATATGTCACTGCTGCTGTTTTAGGTCTTCTATGTGTTGAATTTTGTTCCTCCAAAAGAGATATGATCAAGTCCATATCCCAGTACCTCAGAATGTGATCTTATTTGGGGATGGGGTCTTTACAGAGGTACTCAGGTTAACATGAAGTCATTAGCATGGGCCCTAATCCAATGACTGGTGTCCTTATAAAAAGGGAGAATTTGGACACAGATGCATATACAGGGAGAGGGCCACGTGAACATGAAGACAGCTGTCTACAAGCCAGAGAAAGGCTTGGGACAGATCCTTTCTTACAGTCCTCAGAAGGAACCTTGACACATGAAACTTGGATTTCTAGCCTCTAGAACTTTGATATAATAACGATTCTGTTGTTTAAGCAGCCCGTCCATACTTTGTTATGGAAGCCCTAGCAAACCAATACAAAGTCTGCGTATCAATGAGAGTTTTTCCAGGAAAACAGAAATTGCTCAAAGTGTTTCAAGTTGAAAGGATTTAATACAGCAAATGGAGATTGTGAAAACTGTTAGAATGCCTGGAAAAGTGAATATAAAAGAAAATGTCTGCTAGCTTTGGGAGGTCAAGAATTGCAGGAACACAAGGCTATGAGTTCAGCTGCCTGCAAGACCAACTCAGGTTACCGCAGAAACATCCTTGGACTCATTGGCTCCCCAAACCCTGCATCCATTGGCCGGAGCTCACACATCTGCCTGCTACCAATAAAATAATAAAGGTTGCTACTTGTCTTCCTGCTTCTAATACTTGAGTGAGTGCCTCTTAATGGCCTAATGTAAGTTAAAACCCTATTGGCAAGCCAGGAAATGTAGTTTTCAGACTTCCAGCCTCTGTAAATACAAGGAAGAATATGGAAATGGGCAAGACTATTCCTGTGAAGGAAATATAAAATGCAGCACAGTTTCCATTACAACTAAAACTGTTCAAACTTAGTACATATTTTATATCCACTAAAAAGATGAGTGTCTCCTTTTTCACCATGCATACCTTTGACAATATTCACAAAGTATAACTATGAAGTCAATTTCAAAAGTATGCTGAAAATTCTTCTGTTCCAAAAGCAAACTTTGTAATCAACCAAACTTGAGATTGAAACTAGATCCTCCATTTCCTAGCTGTATGACTGGGGAAATTTACTTAGGCTAAGTCTGTTACCATATCTGTAAAATGGGAATAATAATTATATATATATATATAGTTATATATATGTAAAATAATTGTGAGGATTAAATGATATAAAATATGTACAGCAACTTTCAGCATTCCGTCCTAAGAGTTCAGTGAGCATTATATATTTGTATTATTGCTGTTACTTCATCATTTTGAGTTGAAATTAGTTACTTATGTATTAGTCTCTCCAGTGAGACTGCCGTGAGCTCCTTTAAGGTCAGGAATCTTATGTTTTTTTATCTTATCCTAGTGAATAACACAACATGTAACATGCAGTTGGTACTTGAGGAATATTATCGCTGAGGTTGTTCTTCTCAAATGATTCAAATGATATCTAAAATTCTAAAAGTCTTCAAGAGTTTTTAAATTAATTCAACCAACCATCCTTTCAATAATTTTGAAATCAAACTTCTCACATTCTCTTGAACACCTAAATTCTGGCATTTTTACATTTTTATATGCAAAGAGATTTACAGTACAATGCCGTGAGACTTTATAAAAGGAATTAAATGTTGGGATGGGGCAGGGGAGGCGTGGAGTAACAGGTGGGCTTATATCTGCCTGCAGAAGATAAGGGCAGTCTTATACATTATACCTCCATATGATACATTAAGGAATTTAATATTCATTTTGGAGGCAATGAGAATTAAATGAGTGATTAATTTTGAATGAGAAAGAGATATTATTACTTTCATTTGTGAGATTACATTGAAATCACTGCAATAGATGGATCGTCAGGGTGACAGAGGCAACAGGAAAGTTAGTTAAGAGGGCCTGAACTTTGGCATTCACGGAGAGGAAGGGGAAGAGTGGATGGCAAGGCAGAGCTGATAGCAGTGGTAGCCCTTGGTCAGGTGCTGCAGGCCTAGTGTCTCAGAAAGAAATATTAATAGCAAGGGGAGATGTGTCACTCCGGAGTGAGAGTAGCCTTGGTGAGGGTCATGCTATTCCCTCTCCCAACTGTAACTGGAAAAAGGTAGTACGTCTGCAGTTCCAGGCCTTTCTGGCTCACACAGGCTGCACTGACCACGATCTTACTGCACGTCTCCTTGAGGACCTGTGGAGGCAGGAGGGGTCGTGACCACCTGAATTTCTGGCCTCGTTTCCATCTTCTGCATAGCCTGTTTACTGGTTCTATGATAAACTAGAGTGGAAACGACCTTACTCCGTGTCCCGATTATCACTTCCATCCTCTTTGATCCCCAACTAGCTCTTGTGGTTTGATCACATGTGATACCATGTTACAAAAAGATTGAACAAGATGTAAATAAACATTCTCAATACATTTCAGCAATTAGGAGGTCATAACTGCCCTTGGTGAGAGCAGGTGTAATCCTGCAGGAGCATAAGGCTGATTGCTGTGGATTAAGAGGTGCGTGGAAGACAAGGCAATGGAAACGTGGAGTGGATTTCACTTCATTCCATAAGCTTGTCTGTGAAAAGAGGGAAGAGAAAAGGCGGCAGTAGTGAGAAAGTGTCTCTTCATTTTGTCAATCAGAGTGTTCTCTATGTTCAGTTAGATTGATGGCACTTTATTTTAATGCTTTGTTATAAAAGCCATTGATTGCACAATTAAGTATGAAATGCCAATACAAGTGATTTGTCATCCTGTTAATTTTTAAAAATCAAATTACTTCGTGGCTACCAGTAATAATAAATTTGCACACACCAATAATAACAAAATGTTTACTTAGGACACGACCTCACATGAGGCCAGCCCTTCTAAGTAAGTGAAGAATTACCTGCTTTGTTCTTACGGAAATGTTTCAAAATATTTCTCCAACCTCGTTTCTTATGCACCGAAAGCTCCTCCCCAAATGAAAACCTGGGCATACTTTGCCAGCAACAAATCTTGAAAAATGCCTTAGTGGGAACTGGGAAACACCACTTTGGAATCTGAACCCTTCATGATGAAAGGTTGAACTACTCTGGAGTCGTTCAAACTCACCGTGTTGTTTTTTCTTTTTAATAGACTTTGTTTTTCAGAACAGTTTTGGATTTATGGAAAAAAATGAAAAAAGAGTACAGAGTTTTCAGAATGTGTTACAAGGAATTAATCAGTATGGGTACATTATTATCAACTATATTCCATACTTTACTCAGATTTCCTTAGTTTCTACCTGTTGTCCTTTTCCTATTCCAGGATCCCACCCAGGGCACCAAGTTACATCTGGTCGTCTGTCTCCTGAGGCTCCTCTCGACTGTGACGATTTCTCAGACTTTCCTTGTACATCATGACTTTGATAGTTTTGAAGATGCTGCTTAGGTATTTTGTAGGATGTCCTCTCCTGGGATTCGTCTGATGTTTTTCTCAGGATAAGAGTGGGGTTGTGGGTTATTGGGAGGAAGACCACAGAGGTGAAGTAGTATGTTTATCACATCGTATTGAGTGTACGTAGTATCAACAGGACTATGACTGTTGATTTTGGCCTTGATCTCCAGGAAGCAAGTCACTAAGTGTAGCCCACACCTGAGCAGTGGGAAGTTAGGTTCGGCTTCCTTGAGGGTGGAATATCTACATAAAATATTTGAAATTCTTCTGCATGGGAGATTTGTCTCTTCTCCCATATTTATTATAATAATTTATGCAACCATTTATTTATATCACATGGATCCATAGATATTTATATTTTGGGTCATAATTCAATACTATTATTGCTCAAATTTTTCCATCTTTAGCCATTGGTGGCTCTTTCAGTTGGCTCCTATACTCTTCTGATATGCTCTTATTACTGTGGAATTTTTTCCTTTTTTTTTTTGAATACTTCTTAATTTCTGCTCACTATACACACACACAATGTGTGTATATATATATATATATATATATATACACACACACATATACACACACACAGAGTATTCATATATACATAAATATGTGTTTGTTTTGTTAAGGGAAGACCTAAGATTATACTTGAAGTTTTTAATATTCTTTATTATTTTTTGTCCACCTGATATCTCTTGCACAGAGAGTGTGTTTACATCTACCATTCACCTCTCATAGTTTCTGCCTCATGAAGGAGTGGATGTTACTTGGTGCATAAGTATTCATACTTCCTATATCTTAATATAAAATATTTAAAATGACTTAATGGTGTTTAACTTGTTTCATTTAATGTTTTTGACTCAGATGCCATGATGTCTGCTGTCAGGATCGCCGCCCTGGTTTTATCACTGATCTCATTTGCCTTGTGTATTTGGTGCACCCCTTAGCTTAGCCTTTCTAAATCACTTTGTTTTAGGTGTGTCTCTTGTGTGTGTAACATGGCTGGCTCTTGTATTGTGAGCCAAATCGAAAATATTGATATAACTGATATGATTGATCTCAGCTCAGATGTTATTTTTGTGGAATTTGTTGTCTTTTTCATTATGTAGTTTTGCCAAAAGCATAATATTTGTGTGGTTATATTAGCTCTTGTTGGTGATCTATACAGTGTTTTGAAGGATGTATAAAGATTTAAGTGACTGACATTACCTTAGCTACCCAGAAATTCCTCACCACTATTTCATTTTAAACATTTATTTTCCTTTCCTTGCTCTCAAAAGCTATAAAAAGGCAAAATAGCTTTGAGGTGTACAAAATGGCTACAGTGATTTGTCATATCCTTTTTGGAAAAGAATTAATAAAGTCTTTAACAAAGAAAATGTATCTGACATTTTCAAAAAGCCAGTCACAATGAAAAGCATTATCTATACCTCATTAGTCAATTCTCTCAGTATTAATATGCAAATTTAATAAAATTACATTTAAAATACCAACAGAGTGTATCCAATTTGGAATGGGATGAAATAATCTTAAAATTCATGTAAAACACAAATCTTTGGGAACAGCCAAGACAACTCCCTTTAAAATCCATTTAGCAGATGTCAGCAAATACTACAAAGCCACTGGAGTCAACTAAAGATAGCATTGGAATAGATAAAGAGATTAGTTTAGCCAAATAGTAAACCAAATAGTTTTAATCAAATAGAACCCAAAAACAGAGCCCGGTATACACGAGATAAAGTATTAGACAAAAATGATATTTAGTTCAGTGGCAAAAGGCTTACTGAACAAACAAAAAGTGGCTTATTGAACAAACAGCACTGGCACACTGACTTTCTACGTGAAAGAGGATATTTAAAGCCTCAAGCAGGAGCTGAGTGTCCCCTCAGTGGCCCCGTGTGTCTGTGTGTGTGGCAGAGGGGAATGCTAAGGGACAACCGTGCCAGTGAGATGGCTTTTAGGCTGTGAAAGTCTATACGTGTCACATAAGAAGCATAAATTCTATCTTGCAGGGAAAATGGGAAGCCATTTTTTTCCTATTAAGCAGAAGAAAGAGAACAATATACATGTTTTAGAAAAAAGTTGGCGGAAATATGAAGCATTTGTTGGAGGAAAGGAAATGTTAAACATCGAAGGCAGCTAGGACAACAGAGTCTGCAAAGGCAGGAAGTGGAAAGACGGAGGGTTGGAAGACCGGATGAAGAGCCGTGAGCACTGACCAGGCCAAACCTGGAGGGAAACCGGGTCCACGTCATCGTTCTGCCCAGAGCCCCTCTCAGCCCCTGCCGCGTACACTGCACGTGTATTCCTGGCCTCACTTTCTTTTCTCCTCCTGTTTACAGTTATGGTGATTAGAAACGTGCAGAGTTTGAGCTTAGCCTCCTGTGGTTCCTCCTACACCGTGGTCTTGAGTCTGGCGTCAGTTTCTGAGGCCAGATGTCATTACATTGTGTGGACATCCTCTTCATGGTCATCTGGTTCATGGCCATCAGCTCTGCAGCTGAACAGTCACTCAAGGAAAGCCAAAATCTGTGGCTCAAAATGCAACCCAAAGTGTTCCCAAGCACGAGAGATGGCTCATCACCGAAACATTGCTTTGTGTCAGCAAGCGGTGGCACCTGCTGGCAGGACTCTATTTCCATCTGCGACATGCGTGTCAGCTGCTGTTTGTCTAAGGTAGCAGGTGAACCCCCTCTCGGGCACAACAGACTTGCACTTGTTTGATAAGGGTGGCTGAGGTGTAAATCTTTTTAAAGACAAAGACTAGGGCTGGGTGCTGTGGCTCACGCCTGTAATTTTAGCATTCTGGGAGGCCAAGGCGGGTGGATCACTCAAGGTCAGGAGTTCTAGACCAGCCTGAGCAAGAGAGAGACCAGCCTGAGCAAGAGCGAGACTCCGTCTCTACTAAAAAAATAGAAAGAAATGATCCGGACAACTAAAAATATACATATACATATAAAAAATTTAGCCAGGCATGGTGGCGCATGCCTGTAGTCCCAGCTACTGGGGAGGCTGAGGCAGGAGGATCGCTTGAGCCCAGGAGTTAGAGGTTGCCGTGAGCTAGGCTGACACCATGGCACTCTAGCCAGGGCAACAGAGCTAGACTGTGTCTCAAAAAAAAAAGAAAAAAAAAAGGAACCTGTTCACGTGCACAACTGTAAAGATATGGAATCAACCTAAGTGTCTAATGGATAACTGGATAAAGAAAATGTGATATATACCCAGTAGAATACTATTCAGCCACAAAAAAGAATGAAATCATGTCTTTTGCAGCAACATGGATGGAACTGGAGATCGTCATCTTAGTGAAACCAGCCAGACACAGAAAGTCAAATGTTGCATGTTCTCACTCATAAGTAGGTGCTAACAAATGCGTCTACATGAACGCAGAGAGTACAACAATAACAACGGAGATGCAGAAAGGTGAGTAGGGCAAGGGGGTGGATGATGAGAAATTACTTAACGGGTACAATGTGTATTATTTGGGCGATGGATACCCTAAAAGCTCCGACTTGACCACCTCACAATCTATGCATGTAACAAAACTGCACTTGTACCTCATAAATGTATACGAAAAGAAAAAAAACAAGAAGCAGCAACAGCTCGTCCAAGGTTCACGGCAGGATTCAAATGAAGGGCTAATATAGAAGCCTGAACCCTATTTTTTCTCTTTCAACCAGGGGGTGGGGTGGGGGAATGGGAAGGGTATAAAGAGCAGCACTAGCTTCTAAAAACACGTGTAATGGAAAACTATTAAAATCTTCTTAGCTGATGCGAATGGGAGAAGGACGGGTAATAAAGTGGGGGAGTCCCTGTGCTGGAGGGTCTACCAGAGAGTGAGTTAATTCCACCAATCAACATGGAAGACGACACCCAGAGGGACCTGTGGGAAACTAAACGTGTGTGCAGAGAAGGAAAGGGAACGTATAGATGGCCTCTAACTAGCATGTCTGGGGGGCACTCTTAGGGCTGAGAAGGCTGAGAGCACCGCAGAGACTGCAGTCCACACCACACTGCTCCCTCCACTTCCCCTCCTTTCCGACTCTCCAAGGCCAGGGCCTCTATTTGCACCCCAACCCCACCAGCCTACCCTCCCTGCAGTCCGGGTCCCCCAGTCCTGCCTGCTCACCTCTCTGCAGCCCGTCCCCTGCTCCTCCCCCAGTCTCCGGAATCTCCCAGCTGGCCCGTGTACATGCTGGAGTCTCCCAGATTCTGTTCAAGTCAGTCAGGTCCTGCCATGCCCTGAGCCACCAGCCTCGTGGAGGGCTTCCACTTGGCACCACCTGAAAAGGGGGGTGACAGCCTCCGACTCAGAGCTCCCTCCCCACTCCACTCACTCCTTGACTTCTGCGATTTTGCCTCTTCATTCACTGTTTGGTCAGACTTGACAGTGTCCAAATCCAAAGGCTTCTCTTTGTCTTTATCCTTCCGGTTTTTTAGCAGCATTTGACCAATGCCTCTTTAACAAGTCCACTCACATCCATCTCTGCTTGGCTTCCGACAGGGCACTCTTCTGGTTCTCCCACTCCTCTGACTACTCCTTCTGAAACTCTGCCTCCCATCTCCTGTGCCCTAACTGCAGACATCCCCAAAAATCTACCCTTGACCCGCACCTCAATCATCCACCTTACGGTGACAGCTCCAACCACACACCTGGAACATTCTGTCCGAACCTTTGACAGCAAATCAGAGTCTGCTCTGCTCACCGTGGAACCCCCAGCACTCAGAACAATGCTTGGTGTGTATTAGTAGGCATTTGTTCAATATTTGCTGAATGAAGAAATGGGCTGCTAGCCACGTTAGCTAGCGTCTCACCTTGCCTCTTCAAACAGCTCACCCCAAGGCTGGGCTAAAGGGCTGTGGTTCACAAATGAAACAGAAAACTGTCAATCTTTCTCAGATCACAGCACACACAGGAAATAGTAATATCTGTATAGCTCTCTGGGTAAACAGGCCTTGGGCTTAAGAGGCAGCCTCTGACCTCTGGACATCAATATCATGACATGCCTGCAACCCACCTGACACCCATGGGGGTCCCTTACCATGGCCCACAAGCTGGGAAGTTCTGCCCCGCCAGCTCTAAATAAAAACAAGGAAGAGCCACTATCAGGAATTCTTGGCTTGGTGTCACTTTTAAGGTAAAAGAAGTAATCCATCTGTCTGAACTCTGGCTCTATTTCATTAGGATTCCAAGGTGGTACCCATTCTGAAATGTGCCCTGAACCCTTAAGCGCAATTCTGTTCTCCAGCACTCTAAGCCAAATTCAACCTAGACAGAGCAACACTAGCCACACAGTATTTCTCCACTCCTCTGAAATATTCTGAGTGATGTAAATGCTTTCACGTTCCAGCTGCTTATAAAGGTGTGAAACAGGATGCAATTAAGGTCCCAGAACATCATACTTAAACTTGAATCATGCTGCTTAGCGACCCCATAATCTAGCACAAACACTTAGGGAGCATTGTGAGGAAATCTGCATTTGAAGAACACAAATGTATACACAGTGCCATTACCACTAGTCTCCTGGAAATCGCATTGCCAGGACACGACAGTGTTAACTACTGGGTCTAATTCTGTTGCTTCCCAAAGACTGCAGTTGGTGTGGGGGGAAATATTCCAAGATCTAAAAAACCACTCACTGTGCCAACTGCGGCACTTTGCCTTTTCCAGAAGATAAATTATGAAGAATTTTTGCCAGTCCGAGTTATTTTCCCAAAGCAGAGTCAAATGACCCTGCAACCCTGCCTTTAAGAAACCAAAGCAATTAAACGGAATAGCTATGAATTGACTGCCCTGACAGCTTCCCCTCAACTTCCATTTGATAAAGTGAGACAGACACGCACCAACAGACAAGCATACACCTTATTTAACTGCCAGACACAGCGCCGATATGAAAACGTACATTCAATCTATGGGGAAAAAAATCAGCTCAGCAGCTCATCACTAAAACAAAATAGCCGTATAAATGCCGCCCAGCCAGACTGCCTTGTAAGGAATGATCACCAACAACTAGGGTTGCAATTCAGCAGGCTAATAAGAATAATTATAGCCAGGGCAGGCATTAATCAGCTTGGCAGATACAGGAATTCTGTTAACAAGGCTAAAATGAGTGCCAAGGAATCTCTGAAGGCCACGGCACTTCAAAGACTGTGAAAGCTGGATGGGTTCACTAGGGTTCCTCCTGCTGGCCTCACCTCCTTCACTGCTTTCTGGAGGTGGCTACATTTCAGCCCAGTCCTCAGAACAGGTGTGGTGACTTGCTAGGGGCTGCAGAGTTGCCATACCGTCGAGGTGCATGCTGGCACTGCCCTTCCCTTCCCTTCAGAAAGCGTGCCTCAGCCGCACTTACCCTGGGTCCCCCATTCCTAATTGCACTTTTGCTTTCAAACGACTACCATCCTCTTTCTGCCTAAACTAAGCTCAAGCAATACATGGCATAAGGTTATAGTGGACATCAGTCAACTTTTCCTTAGCAGAAGCAGAACGGAGGCCTGAGATCAAATCCTTACTCTGTCACGGAATATCTGTATGACTCGAGACAAGTTGTTTGATTTTTCTGGGCCTCAGTGTCCTCATCTGTAACAAGGAAAAAATAATGGTGACTTTCTCCAAGTGTTGCTGTGAGGAATGAATAAAGGAATGTATGTAAGAGCCTGACGCTTGACATGCACTCTAGATAGTAGCCATTATTACTCAGTGCCTGTTGGGTGCAGTGCCCTGTACAGGAGCTATGAGAAAAGAACAAACAGAATATTCAGTATGCAGGCACACACACATTATACAGGAGTGGCTATGCCTGGGCAGGAGGGCAAGCACATTTTTCTTTAGATCTCGTATCCTTTATAACTAACAAACTGCTAGCTATAGCCCCGAATCTGTCCTTCCCTTCTTCCCTAGTAGCTGGCATATGGCTCCCAGCCTCCCTTGCAGCTAGTGTGCATGGGCCTAAATTCTCTCCAATACAATGTATGCAGAAGTGATGCATGCCACTACCAAGCTTGGTCCATGAAGCCTCCATGTATTCTATGCTATGCTCTTTCCCCCTTCGTGAGGGCTGGAATGGTGATGGTGACGACCAAAGTGATCTTACAGACCATGGGTTGAAGACAAGTGGAACTGCCACCAGCCTGGGAACCAGAATGATGGTGAGGAGCAGGGGTGTCACCCAACCTTTCCTTCTGAAGAATGTCCTTGGCACTGTTATGAAAGACACTTCTATTGTGTGAACTGCTATCCTTTGAATCTATTTGCTAGAGCAGCTTAGCTTACCTAATTAATACAAGACCCTTCTATATTATTTGAATTTCAAAATACAAATGTAATGCTTGTGACATTTAAAAACTATTTCAATGGAGTTGCAAAAATAAAGACATAAATAAAGAGAATATGTTAATCCCTCTCCACAATCTCCATGCCTTCCACCATCCAATTCATGCTACATACTAGTTGAGGATTTATCCTCCTCAAACACATCACCCTATCATGTTAATCTCACCCTGCAAAGTTTTAATGACTACCCATTTCACACAGATAAAAGGACATACACATTTATATGTATTCGGTCAGCCAATATTTATCAAACACCCACTATGTGTTATATACTCTGTTAGTAACAGAGATACTAGAATGAGCAAGACCAACATGGTCCCTGCCCCCAGGGGATATAATCAAGGGAGGGGACAGGCTGTTATATACAAAGAAATAAATAAGTGCTATTATGAGAGAAGCACAGACTGCCTGGCAACACCCAGAGGGCCAAGAAAGCTACCCCTCGCAGTCCAGACTTCTCCGCACAGCATGCAAAGCCTAAAGGATCTACCCCAAACCCACCTTTCAGCTCGCACCCCCCATTATTTCCTCCTCCTCCTCCTCCTCCCTCTAGTTATGTGGAGCTTATGTGATATTTTTGAATGAACCATGTACTTTCACTCATCCACACTTTATGCTTTTCCCCAGAGCCTGGAATGCTCTTCTATTCTTTCTTATAAAATTCTAATTATCCTCAAGACTCTGCTCAAATGTCACCTCTTTGGGAAAACCAGCCCCAATCCCCAAGTCAAAATTAATCATCCTCTTCCTCGCTTTGCATCAGCACTTGGTGTCTACGTCAGGTATTTCATTCTGGTCTGTGGTTAGCCATTTTATCATCTGTCCATGCACCCCACCAACCACTCAGTGAGATGCCGTGTCTTGGTCATTTGCCTGGAACTCCCGGTACTGATCCACAGTTATGGGCAGAGTGGCCACTCAAGAAATGCCATACTGGATGGATGGACAAGACAGGTCAGACACAGACAATGGATGTGAAACCTGCTCTGTGAAGCTGAGTGGGTTCTGGAAGGTAGACTTAGTTAGGAAGGCTTCATGGAAGAAATCAGTTTCAGGAACAAGAGGAAATACATAGGCAAGAGGTGAGAAGTAGGAGGGGTCTGAAGGTTTAATATAGTCCATGTAAAGGAGAGCAAACAGGCACTTTAGAATGAAGCATCTGACCCAGAGAAGACCAGAGGAGAAAGAACACAAGGAACAGCTTCTCCTTGGAGGAAAGCCGTAAGGACCCAATGGGCAAAGGTAGGAGCCCCAAAAATGATCCTTTAGGAAAATGATGAACTTTGGAGGGAAGCTGGAGGACATAATCAATCAGGAAGACATCAGGAGTTATCTGTGTGGGGAACCATCAGGACTTGGGCTAAGACAGTAGCTGTAGAAATAAGAACAGGAAGAAACTAGAGTCTGTGCTATGGGAAAAACCAGAGAACTGAGAGACCGTGAACCTGGAGGTCAAAGAGAGCAGTGATACCAAGATTATACCCAGGATGCAATACAGGAGGAAAGATGATCTTGCTTATCAACATATTAAGTTTCAGGAATCAGTACAGCGTTTGCGTGGTGTAACACAGGGAGGCCTTCCCAGAGGTCAGGCTGAAGCCACACCAAGTGAGATTCTGTGGGGGCAGGGGTACCAGGTGGGAACACCGGCAGTTCAGAGAACTGTTGGGTGAAAAGGCATTGGCTGGTGACACCACAGAGATTCCCTGTGTAGGTAACAAGAGATGTGCAATCAGGGCAGGATACGCTAGGATGCAACCGAGATTCCACAAGCTGCGCTTTCCCCACTTCTATTTTGCTTTTGCTAGTCCCCCTTTGCCCCATCTCCCTTTTTCCCCCTTAATATAGTTACTCAAGGGCATTCTTTTCGAATTCTACATCACCTCATCCTCTTAACTGGTGCACAGGTTGTGCACTGCACAACTCCAAGGGGAGTCATTCAGATAGGCTACAAAGTGAACAGCAGCTCCTAGAGTTGTGCAGTGCACACTCTGTGCAACCACAGGCCATGGTCCTGCTTGACCAAGACATTCAAGACAATTAATGGGTGTGAACTAGCACCAGCAGTGTACAACAAACGCAGAACTTACAAGGGTCCCAGAATAAAAGAGAAAGATTAAAAGCACTAGGATCAGAGACCATAGAGGAGATGCTACAAAGCTAAGTGGAAGATCTGGAAGCTTTCTGCACATGAGTTACAAGTGAAGAAATGAGGCTAGATGAGCTCTCTTAGGGAGTGAGTTCAAGAAAATCCCTTAACGATGAAGGAACAAAACCCAGTAGCAGCTAGAAAGGCTGGTTCACCAGTAGCAGGAGTCATGAGGGCTAGGACAGTGTGGGCCCTGGTGCCAACAGGAGGAGAGTGGCTGTAGGCGGCCTCCACTGGGACCCTCTGATCATAAGTGCAGAGCAGTCATTTACCCTGCGTGCAGCTGGGGCCTGGCTGAGACAGACACCACACCATGTGCTCTGTAAAAGATTCAGATCTGCCTTCTCTAGGGGCTTAGAAGAGAACCCGTGGCCAGGTCACAGGATTCATCTTGTCCTGGCTGACAGCGACCATAACGATCCAAGAAAATCAGAGCATTTAAGGGACAGCCCTCGCCTGCCAGAGTGGGCATTTAATAAAGATATTTCTGTGGCTGGTTAAGATAACCATGTGTATCTTAGTGAAGATGGTGTCTGTGTATGCAGGCAATGGAAAATGGAGGGGGGTGGGAACCCACTAAAGATTCCTTGGGTGGGAGGGGGGCGCTGGGCCAAATGGAGAGGCACCGAGGGTTTCCGGAGGGTGGAAGCCAGGGGACAGTGAGGGAGGAAAAGTAACAGGTAGAAAAAGTTGGAGAAGCCCGGCTCTTAGGTCTTTGTGTATAAATATGCAGCTAAGCGGTGCCAAGAAAAGCTAGAAGAAAAGACCGAGGCGGAAGATCTAGCCACGACTGAAATGACGGAAGGACTGGCACACCGATTTCCATTGTACCGCTCCGGGCCACCCCGCGACCTTCGTAGAAGGAAGTTGGTGGATCCTCTCGCTTCCCAGGAAAGGCAGCTCAGTGCGGGTTCGCGTGTGTGGAGAGCGATCCGGCCGGTCGCGACTATGGCGGGGCATATCAAAGGCTCATATTTCCGCTCTCGAGCCGGGGACCGGGCCAGGACCGCAGGCACCTTCCGGCCCGGGAGTTCAAGGTGAGCCAGGCTCCCAGAGGCCAACAGGTAGGGAGGGCTCAGGAGAAGCCGGCCACGGGCCACTCCCCCCGGCACATGTGGGCGGCGAGGCTCGGCCTGGCGGAGCGGCGACTTGCACCCCACGCGCGGGGCTGGGGCGGATTTGCGCCGGGCTCCGGGCGGCCCCGCGACAGCTCCCGGCCGGGCCGGGCCGCCAGCGCTCGCCGGCCGGTCTCCTGGGAGCGGCCCGGCACCGCTGGAGCCCCAGGCCGCGTGCCGCAGCCGCGCCCCGCCGAGCCCCCCGGGGCCCCGCCAGCCCCCCAGCGCCCCGCCGAGCCCCGCGCGCACTCACCCAGCCACAGGAGAGCCAGCAGCAGCGGCCTCGGCGCCAGGCGCCCCATGCTCGCCCGGCGGGAGCGACTCTCCCCCTCCTCCTCCTTCCCCGCTGCCTCTCCTCCTCCTCCTCCTCCTCCAGCTCCGGCTGCTCCAGAGTCAGCGCTCCTCCGCCTGGGCCGCGCGCCTGCTCCGCTCTCCTCGCGAGCCGATAAATCCCAGCGCTGGGGCTTACGTGCGCCCCTGCTCCGCTCGCGCTCTCCCGCCTCCTGCCCTCTCTCCCGCCTCCCGCCGGCCGGGCCCGCGAGCCGGCCCGCCGAGCCGAGTGTGCAGCCCCGACCGCTTCCCGAAAGCAAAAGGGAAGAACCGCAGCGCCCGCCCGCCCGCGCCTCCCATCCGGCGCTTTGCCAGCAACAAACACAAACTTTCCCAAGCCCCTCCCCGCTCCAGGTAACGGAGGAGGCGCCGGGGCCACCCGCTTAAAGGGGAGGCGGCGTCGGAGCCCACCCAGCCCTCCCCTCGGGGTCCCCACCCCTCAAGAAACTTTCCTCCGACCTTTAAAAGTTGGCCTGGGAAAGACCTGTCTGGAAATCCCATCGCTTTGGTCCTATCCCGGGACACTTCGCGATCCACCACTCTGGAGTCACCCTCGCGTGTCCACTGCTCCCTCAGCCAACGCCCCGCACCTTCGCCCTCTCATGCTGAGCTAAGCGCCCCACCAAACAGTAGCTTGGCCCTTGCAAAAAATTATTCAGATAGGTCTGAAAGAGCTGAAAGGACTTCAAAGGTCATGGATAGATTCCAACCTCTTTATTGTACAGAGGCCTGGCGTGTTTAGGTGACTTGGCCACAGATTCACAGCGAGGGGGCAAGATCAGACCCAGCTCTGCGGACTCCGCGCACACCCTGCGGCTGGGTGGGCCTGCCTCCTCCCTCTCCGAGGTGCCTATGGCACTCATTAGGCCAGCTTCCCAAAAAGACACCCATTGAAAAAAACAAAAACAAAAACACAAGTATGTTAATAGCTGTAGTACTTCGTGTGGAATGTACTCTTACGACTTAATATTTATTGCTTTAAGTGGACACAAATGGATGCCAATAAAGACTCTTTTTCCCCCCACAATAGAGTTTTGTGCTTTTGATTTGAATACAGAAGGCCTCACAGTATTGGGAAAAATTTAGTGTTCCTTGTTTAAAACTTCACAAGGATGATGCAAACATACAAGCAGCACTGGTACCCACAGCCCCCCTCACCCGAGCCTTTCATTAACATATGCAAAACAGACCACACATGTTCCTGGGGAAACTGCCCAAACTAGGGAGAATACGCTTTTACTCTGATACAGCAGCATTCTTTCCACCAGCAATGGTTTGTTATTTGCACCAACAAATGTGTGATTAGCCAGGTATGAATCCTTTGGAGACTTAAAAATTCATTCCTGGTGGTGCAACAATGTTATTGTACTTAATGCCACAGAATGATACACTTAAAAGTTGTTAAAATGGGTTATGTATATTTCACCACGAAAGGGTTTTTCTTAATAATTTTGAAAAAAAAATTTTAAAGGCTTGCCACTAAGCCTTTCCTGGCACTGTCTACCCACCCTGTAATTCCTTTCCCTTCTCCATCCCAAGCCTTCTTTAGAATTTCTTGGGAATGGCAGGCACTGAGCTAGGTCCTGAGACTACAGCAATGAATCAAGCAGTGCCTGCCTTTGAGGTGCTTCCAGTCTGTGCAGAGTGACTCTAAGTAGGTGTGACATGTGCAAGGGGCAGTCGTGACGCCACAAGGGAGTGGTCAGTCCTGGCCGAGGCTGTCAGGAAAAGCTCCACAGAGGGGAAGACTGCAATAAGTCTTGAAAGATCAGTAGGTCTTTAGCTGTGAGGTACAGGGAAGGGCGTGCAGTAGATATTGTGTATTTAATGTGACAGGGACTTTTCTCTCCTCCCATCCCCTCCCCGAGGTGTTATAATATTAAGTGATTGTTGCATCTTACAATCATGGAAATAACAGTGGTTAACAGCTGAAATGACAATAAATATGACCATCCAGGCAAGGCAAGTAGAATGAGGACTGAAGGGCCAGCCTGCTGGTGGCTGGCAGTCAACTGTGTCATGAGAGTCAACCGAGGAGCCATTTCTGTAGCAACAAATAAGCATAAATTAATAACTTCAGACAGTTGGTCATAACTACCACGCTCTTTGCAATGGCCCCAACTACCAAGGGGTAAAAGATGTTTCTAACTAAAAAAACACAGCACCTGCAGCAGACTGGCACAATTTTTTAATTCATGACTCTGGAATCTGATGATGCTTTTATTACGAAAGATATTTATTCACCAGAATGAGTAACCTCCTATGCAGGTAGGGCTTTTGTGCCAACCAGTGGTTCTCAGTTTGGTTAGTCTACAGGCTTGCCTGGGGTGGGAAGATTCACTCCCCAGCAATTCTAACTGACTCACCCCCACACCCAAGGAGGGTGAATCTCACATGGGTTTCCTTTGTCCAATCCCGGTGACCCTCAGGGGTGCTGGTCACAACAATCAGACATTGTTGTCTCTTGATTACTCATGTCTGTATGCAGTTGTTGCTCCAGAAACCTTATGAGGGTCTTCATACTCTTCCTCCAAACAAGATTTCCCGCTGAGATCAGGCCAAAACCCCATATTATTTAACTTTGTGGGTGAAAATGTTAAAAGGTTCCCAATGAATGAATTTACAGATTGTTCTAAGACTCAGCCCGGATGTGGGCCTGTTAGCCCTGACACCTCCGCCAGCCCACCCATATACACAGAGGGAGTCTCCAAATGACCCTGGCCTCTACTTCAGCAGGCACTCAGGAGAAGGAGTACATTTGAGTACATTCCGTGGCAACAATTCAGTCCACTAAAATCATTTTCATTCAAAATATTCCTTGTTCTGTGTCCAGGTGTATATTTCCCCTACGAAAGTTAAACAGAGGGTTACTGATCAAATTTAGGATTTAATCATAGAATTAGAGAATGGAATCAAGAATTAAAAGGGAGGAGGGGAGAGAGGAAGTCTTCATTGCCCGATGAGTGAGAATCATTCAATACTGTGGGGCAGGGGTGGAATGCCCATCTGACAAGCTTCGAAATAGCAAAAGGGCCTTATGTGTTTGGGTTGGATTAAGCACAGTTCTGCTTGAGGGCTGGTCCCGCTCTGCTCCTAACTATCCATCCTTCCTGTTCTTTCTTCAGCCCTAAAAGACTGAAGTGCGAGATGGTGGAGAAAGTGTCTTAAATGACTTAGAACTCCCCCGGATTCCACCTCCACCAGGCCAAAAGTGTCTCCAAGAGCACCCACCCCACATAGCGTTACTCCTGCGGGAATAGCAGGTGGAAGAGCAATGAGATGAAAATAAGGAAATGGCCAGAGACTAGGCATTTGCAGTAAAAGCTCTCTGCAAGAATGAGGCAGTATTGTTAAGAGTAGACGCGCCCTTGCCCTGGACGGGTGTATCATCTAATTTAACAAGTCAAAAGACCTGGAATGCTGCAAAGGACTGGAGGAGATTGAAACCAGAAAAGCAACAGCAATCGAAAGGAAGGTAAATATAATAGATAAGGGAGGCCCAAGCCATTATGTGTAGTGTTCTGCAAATTTGCTATCATCAGAGCTGAAAGTATCTCCTCAGATGAATAGAGACAGCAGAGTCAATTGTGAAAAAGAAGTGCCAACACACCTGGAGGTTAGAAATAGCTGGAAGCTTTGCAGATTCTTTACCTAAGGCCAGGGCTGATGGCCAAACAGGGTGGTGCCCAAAGGCGCCCCACAAGGCTGAAGTTGTGCTCTGGCTTTGAGCTGGTATGCTGGGGAGGGGCTTTCTCCTAGTCTTCACACATAAGCTGGGGCAGAAATGGGGGCCTGCAAGGCTGTCCTCTTCTACCATTTCCCAGCCAGCCTTTCTCACCTCACTGGAGCTGTACTTCTGGGTTCAACTGGAATATCACTTAAGTTCTAGGCACTACATTTTAAAAACAACATTTACAAACTAGAATGTATCCAGAGGAAGGTCGCTAGCTAAAATACAGAATGCCCAGTAAAATTTGAATTTTAGGTAAACAAGGAATTTTTTTTTAGTTATAAGTGTGCTCTATGTAATATTTGGGACAGACATATTTACATTTTAAAAAGTATTCCTTGCTTAGCTGAAACTCAAATTCACTGGACATCCTATATTTTTATTTGTTAAATCTGGCAATCCCCCTCCAGAGAGGAGTTACCTTATATGGAAATGGGTACTTCTGGAAGACTTGGAGAGATTGTTTTTGATACTTTTCATTTTAAAGGAGGAATGGACTTTGCTTCAGGGTCTTACTTTATCTGAGTTCCTGGATAAGAAAGGAAATTGGCCTATTTTGTAATAACCAGAGTTAGTTTAACCATGAGGGGAGCTACGGTATATGGTGGTAGCCTCTGCTCTCTAAGGAGCATTCAACCAGGGGTTAAATGCCAACCTTTAACGGGGGCGGAGTAGGATTGAGGGGTTACTGCATTAGGAGAGGCCATGGGCAAGCTGACCTTGAAGGAAGTTCTCTCCAATCTCAAGATTGTACCAATTTGTCTAAGTCCAGCCAGCTCTCATTTCTCGTTCCTCTTCCAAAGTTCAGTCTTTGTCTTTGCTGTGCATCTCTTTCCCCTAACTTTGGGCTGAGCCATACGTGTGCCCTGTGGCATTAGGGAACAGAGAAGCTCATAGGCAGATGCCATGGTTTTATTATGAAAAACTGAGGTTACCACCCCTGCTACCTACCTACTCTCTACTGGAGGAGACTCACAGATCAATTATTCTAAAACCAAGCCATCACTTTGGCAGACAGGGCCCCGTTTTTATCTACTTTATAGCTCATAATCCCCTTCAGAACGTCACTTTGCTACCCAGGTGCACTTTGCAACATTTTGCAACTTTGTCTCTCTCAGAGGATGTACAAGGAGTGGCATTTTGCACAGTAAGCCACTTCATGGGTACTTTAATGAATGGTTTTTCATCCCCCTGCAGCAGAAGCAGATTTGTTTGCACCTGCTTTCATTTTTTTTTTCCAGCCTAAAATGATTGTCTCCATACTTTATGACATAAAGCTTATGAGATCTCATCACCCATTGACCTCTGAGTTACAGGGCAAAGTTACTTTCCGAAGAGAATCTTGGGCACCCTGTCCATGAAAACACTGGCGACCCATTTCTGAGCCACGGCCAGCTGTCCTGGTGTGGCCCCACCTGGAATGGCCACCGTCTAGATGATGATTTCAAACTTATTGCCCTTCGGTATTTTTTAAAAGCTCAGCTGAGTAAAACGGTATTTATGGAAGATTACCTGAAGTAAATGTGGTCTGTACATTCTTGCAGATACCCTAAAGTCTACCCTTGAATTATGAATTAAGTAGACCATCAATAAGCTTAACACCTGGATATGCCATATCAGCACCCCATAAAGTTGCTTTTACTCAATTGCATCTTGTCATGATGCCATCAACCTATATTGAGGGATGTCCTAAGAATCAGCCCTATGCACTTTGTCATTGTGTTTCCCAAAGGACAGGTTTACAGATGCTCTTCATGACACCAGACGGCAGGCTCTTTGCTTGGACCCATGGAGAAATTTCACTCTGGTCTCAGTACAGCAAACACGTGCACTTTCCCTTATGACTGTTTTCATTTTACCTTATGGAATCGGTAAACATTGTAACTGGTGGTGTTTTCTTTTTCATGGTAATGATAGGAAGCTTTTGGTCAAATATGTGGCCTCCCTCTGGCAAATGACTAGGACTTACAACATGAATTTTGTATAACCTCCCAGCTCCTGCTCGCCTTGCCATCATTATTTTCCTTTTCCTTATTTTACTTTTTTTTCCATTTTCATTTCTTTTATTATGTTCACGCAGTTTCGCAATGCAGGAGCCATTTTCCTATCCCCTCTACTGTAAAATTCTAGTCCACGCCTCCTGCCCTTCAAGAGACATTTTAAATTCTAACTCCTCATTTGCAGATTAAATACAATGAGGTAATAATCACAATGAGCTGCTCTGCTTCCAGGGACAGGCTGCAATGTGATTAGGCTGTGTCAGCCACCCTGGAACTCCAGGCCTGGTGTGATGAGAGAGGGCACCGCCACCCACCAGAGTCACAGGAGCTCCTGCAAAGGGTGTCATTTCCAAGAGCAGCAGACAGTTGACTCTGCTCTCCTCAACCTAGAAAAGTGTACTGCTCATCTGTCTGCACCGGGTTAGCAAATATTAGAGTTTGTTTACTTTCTCGAAGCACGTAACGGTTGAGGGCTAGAGTGGTCTGAGAGTGTCCAGGGCAGATGGGTGGTAGTGTGCCCCTGGTTCTACACAGCCAACAGTTCGAATGGTGTGGTCCAGCCGGCACGGAGCTGCACGCTGCTCCCAGATGCTCTGCTGTCTCCCACTCCCCCCCCCCCAAACGCCTTTCACACTTCCTCGCATGCCACTCTTTTGGGTTAGGTTCCCGTGAAAGCAAAGCTCGAGACACCGATTTGGCTGTGAGTCCTTTATTTGGGAAGTGATTTCAGAAAGTGGTAATGAGGGAACAGGGAGAGCAAGGCAGGGAAGGAGAGAAAGTCAATACAGTGAGGTGAGTACTACTGTGGCCGAACTGTATAGAATGTGCCTTAGAATTGGGAGAGGAGGGGAGGAGGCTCAGATATTTACTCCCAGGTTCTCCTACTTCAACAGCTGAGGTTGGCCCCCAGGGCCGTTCACCCCTGCACCCTCTGGTCTGCACCTGTCTGAGCCTAGACCCCTAAGGCGGACAAGTGGAGAGACACAGGTGTGCTTGAGGTGGCCACCACGGCATAGCCTGAACTGTCCTCACAGCTGCATGGAAACCCCAGGAGGGCATCTGCTACAGCTACTCGTCACTTCTCTGAGGGTTCACCCCCTCTGCAGGCTGTCCCCACCACGCCCTGTGCCTGCGTCTAACGCTGCGTCTCATGGCCGTGCATCTGCCCTACATGTGCGTGTCTGCCTCCTCCGCTGGAATGAAAGCAGCTGTGTTCCACTCGGCTTTGTATCTCAGCGTGGTGCCCAACACATAGTAGGTCTGCTCAATAAATGCTTCAGCTCCAATTAGAGTACTTTTGCTTTTATATCTTTTATAGATTGGCGTGCCATATCAAATTTTGTTTGAGGAAAAATACTCCAAAACCCCTCATCTAGCCCAACCCCCCTTGTTTACAGATGAGGCATCTGAGGCTCAGAGAACCTAAGTAACTTATCCAGGATTACACAGTATATTAAAGAGATTATGGGATATTAAAACGATTTCACAAAGTACACCAAATGCAGACAAGGGAGCTGACTGGAGTTACAATGTGAATTATTAGCCCTTCAAATGGAGGGTGTGACCACCTCTGTGCTGGATTTGCACCAGGAAATTGCTTAAAATAAATTAACTTGGAAAGTTCCTGAGCTCTGATTAAAGAGGTGAACGACTTGAGTGAGGCTCTCTCTTCTTGGGAAAGAAATTCACCCTCTATAAACCTATTCCAGGCAATGCATCAAGGACTTTGAATCAGAATGAACTCATTTAGCATTCCCTTCCTCTGATCTGTTCGTCTGACGATGGCAGCTACAGGGAGAGTGCTGTTTTTGTTTTTAATAAAAATTGAGGTCTGGATTATACTACTATCTCAATAAATTATAGGAGCCTTCTCCCAGCCCTCCCCTTTCCTGTGCTCACTTCCTAACTTGATACTGGCCTGCCGCAGCCTTTGGCACATGTGTCAAATATACAATATCAGGGACAGTCCAAGAGTATGACAAATACCAAGAAAAACAAAAGTTGACCACTTTACTCTGCATGGCAGTGTAAAAAAACAGTGAAACACCTGATATTGGGTGGGGGTGGCAGGGTCCTGTGAGTCATGGGAACTAGTCACTCATGCCAAATGAGCCAATTTGAACAGACATACTCATAGAATTTTCTTGTTTGCCCAGACATGGGTCAACATTACTCTAGAAAAGAGTAGCGTTTCCATGGTCCTTGATACTGTGACGAAAAAGCACTTGGGGAGTGTGAGGCAGACACCTTTTCCTCATCTGTGTGGCCCGTTCTCAAAAGTGTTCCTTCTGACACTCATCTGAGCCAATGAGGAAGTCAAATAACGAGAGAAGTGGTGAAGTTTTTCACCAAGAAATGTAGGATAGAGGTTAAGAAAACCGGATGTGGAGTTGCCCAGTCTGGGGAAACATCCCGGTTCTGCCAGACATAAAAGCTGCTGACCTAGGGCTGGGTGCAGTGGCTCACACCTGTAATCCCAGTGCTTTGGGAGGCTGAGATGGGAGGATTGCTTGAGGCCAGGAGTTTAAGACTAGCCTGGGCAACACAGTGAGACACACCCTCTTGCCCCTGCCCCACCCCACCCCATCTCTACAAAAAATTTTTAAAAACTAGTACGCACCTATAGTCCCAACTACTCAGGAGGCTGAGGCAGGAGAACTGCTTGAACCCAGGAGTTTGAGGCTGCAGTGAGCTATGATCATGTCATTGCACTCCAGCCTGGGCAACAGAGCGAGATCCCATCTCAAAAAAAAAAAAAGTATGTAATAGAAGCTGTTGGTTTGACTCTCAACATTTAGTGCTCCCAACTCCATCTTGTCAGACAACCAAGCTATCTACCAGAATATTGTATGTGTCCCATTCCACGGTGCGGGGTTGTCACTGGGAATCAATTCTCCTGCCAGGGGCTGTATTTCCAGCTCCCTTTCCATCTAGATGTGTGTTGCGTGATTAGTTCCTGCCAGATGAATGTGAGCAGAAATTATTTGTATACCTTGGATGGCAAGCAGGTTAAGAAGCAGTGGCATGGCTTCTTCATACTCTCTTGCTCCATTTGCTAGTTGGAAGCAGAGGTCTAAGATGACAGAGTGACAATATGGGGGAGAAATAAGAGCCCCTGAAGTTCCACACAGAGGAAAGCTGCTGCTGCCCAAGGACAACTGCATTGTTCTGTCATGCTAGGGAGAAATAAGTTTTGATGGTGTTAAGTCACTGAAATGTGGGGACTTAATATCTGCTACAGTTACTAAGTAATACACCTCCTTTCCTCTTTTCTAACAGAGCCTCAGTGCTGTTGAGGGGTCTGCCCACCTCTATTGAGTCATATGCCACAAGGGAGGCAGCTTAATCCTTAGTCCCAGTGGGTGATTCCTGAATGCTCTATGCCTGAGCGCCCTAAAGTTCTAAACTCTAATCCGTGTAAGTTTCATTCCTTGTCGGTGATTGGCTTAGGCATGAATATATGAGGAAATTCTGGCTAAAGAGATGTGAGGGGAAGTCTTCTATTACAGAAAGGATGCTTGGAAAAGTCTTCCTTTTCTTATGTCAATATAGTCACTCCATGTTTCTTATGATCATTGCTTTTCTGGGGGTTGTTTTTCTTTCCTTCCTTCCTATCTTCTTTCCTTCCTTCCTTCCATCCTTTTTAAGCTTTATAGAGGCATAATTTACATATAATAAAATCCACCCATTGAAGCACACAATTTGATAAGTTTTGACAAAGTAGACAGTCATAAAATCACCACTACAATTATAGCAGAGAGCATTTCCTTCTTCCCCAAAAGTTCCCTGTGCCCCTTTGTAGTCAGTCCTCTCCCTCCACACCCACCCCCTGGCAATCTCTGATCTGCTTTCTATCACTATAGTGTTTGAGTTTTTGCCTTTTCTGAGGTTTCATATAAACCGGATCATACAGATAAATAGCTTCTTTCACATAGCATAATGTTCTTGACGTTCATCCATGTTTTATGTATTAATATCAGCAGATTGTTCCCTTTTAGTGCTGCATAGTATTCCACTGTGTAGCTATAACACAATTTGTTTATCCATTCACCAGTTGAGTTATGTTTGGGTTCTTTCCAGTTTTAGCCTATTATAAATAAAGGTATTATGAATGCAAGCAAGTTTTTGTGTGGACATATGTTTTCATTTTTCCTAGGAAAATGTCTGGGATTGTTAGATCATGTGGTAGGTTTGTGTTTAAATTTATAAGAAACTGCCTATTTTCCAAAGTAACAATTTATAATATATTATTTGGCATTTCCACCGGAAACATATGAAGTTTCAGTTCCTCCATACCCTTGTTGATACTTGGTATTGTCGGATATTTTTAATTTAAACTATAATAATGGGTGTATAGTAGCATCTCATTGTGGTTTTGATTTACATTTTCCTGGTGACTAATTATGTGGAGCATCTTTTCATGTGCTTATTTGCCGTCCATGTATCTTTTTTTTTTTTTTTTTTTTTGAGACAGAGTCTCACTCTTTTTGCCCGGGCTAGAGTGTCGTGGCGTCAGCCTAGCTCACAGCAACCTCAAACTCCTGGACTCAAGCGATCCTTCTGCCTCAGCCTCCCGAATAGCTGGGACTACAGGCATGCGCCACCATGCCCGGCTAATTTTTTCTAAATATTTTTAGTTGTCTGATTAATTTCTTTCCATTTTTAGTAGAGACGGGGTCTCGCTTTTGCTCAGGCTGGTTTCGAACTCCTGAGTTCAAACAATCCACCTGCCTCGGCCTCCCAGAATGCTAGGATTACAGGCATGAGCCACTGCGCCCGGCCACATCCATGTATCTTCTTTGGTGAAATGCCTTTTAAAATATTTTGCTCATTTTTAATTGGATTGTTCTTACTAATGAGTTAAAAGTTCATTATGTATTTTAGATATAAATTCTTTATCAGATACATGTACATGTTCTGCAGATATTTTTCTTAGATTCATATTTGTATGACATATTTTTTCATCCTCTGACCTTTACCTATCTGTGACTTTATATTTAAAATGCAATTTTAGTAGACAATATATCGTTGAGTTTTGCTTTCTTATCCATTCTGACAATCTCTGCCTTATGATGGGGTGTTTGAAACATTTACATTTAATGCAATTTCACTGGAGTTGAGTGTTTAAGTCTATGATCCTGTTACTTGTTTTCTGTTTGTCTTATCAGCTCTTTTCTTTTTCTGCCTTTATTTTAATTGAGTTTTGTTTTAGTTTTCAGTATTCCATTTTATTTATCCTTTTGCTTTTAGCTATACCTCTTTGCTATTCTTTTAAAAAGTGGTTTCCGTGTTTACAATTTGCATCTTTGACTTGTCCTGGTCTACTTCCACATCATGTTATACCAGCTTATGCATAGCATGAGAGCTTCACAGCACTCTGTTTCCGTTTCTCCTTCCCTGCCTTTGTGCTATTGTTTTCATTCATTTTTCTTTCATAGATATTATAAATCCTAGACTACATTATTATTATTTTTGTTTTAAATAGTTATCTTTTAAAGGAATTTTAAAATTAAAAAAATGTCTTTTATATGAATCCACATGCTGACATATCCAGAGCCCTTTATTTCTTTGTGTAGCTCCCAAATTTCATGCGGTATTATTTTTCTTCCTACTGAACTTTGTTAACATTTCTTGCAGTACGTTTGCTGGTGATAAATTCTCTCAGCTTTTCCTTACCTGAAAATGTGTTTGTTTTGTCTTTATTTTTGAAGGATACTATTTCCCCTGGATATTGAATTCTAGTTTGTAAGGTTTATTTTTCTTTCAGCACTTTAAAGTTTTCATTTCATTGTCTTCCGGTTTGCAGTGTTTTTGACAAGAAGTCAGCCATCACTCTCATCTGTGTTCTCCTATATACAATGTATCTCTTTCTCTGGCTACTTTAAAGATTTCCTCTTTATCACCGGTTTTCAGTAATTTTATTATGATGTTTTTGCTGTGATTTTCTCTGTGTTTTTCCTGTCTGGGGTTTATTAAAATTTTGAGATCTGTAGTTCATAGTTTTCATCAAATTTTGAAAACTTTTGGCAATTATTTCTTTACTGTTTTTTTGCCTCCATTACCCTTTTTTATTCCTGGAACTCCAAGTATATATATGTATATATTAATAATATATATGTGTCACTCAATATTATCCCATATGCCAATGTGGCTCTATTTATTGTTTTTTGAACTGTTTTCTGTTTACACTTCAATTTGGGTAGCATTTATTATATGTCTTCAAGTTTATTGATTTTTTCTTCTGCAGTGTTGATTATGTTGGTAAGCTCAGTGAGTAAACTTTTCATTTTAGATATTGTATTTTCAGAACTAAAAGTCCTATTTCATTATTTTAATAGTTTCCACTTACGTCTTCATTTTCTTTATGTTTTACCTTGAATTCTTGCACAGATTTATAATAGCTGCTTAAATTCCTTTTTAGAAAATTCCACCATAATTGTCACTTTTTTTTTTTTTTTTTTTTTGAGGCAGAGTCTCGCTCTGTTGGCCAGGCTAGAGTGAGTGCCGTGGCATCAGCCTAGCTCACAGCAATTTCAAACTCCTGGGCTCAAGCGATCCTCCTGCCTTAGCCTCCTGAGTAGCCATGTCTGGCTAATTTTTATATATATATACATTTTAATTGTCCACCTAATTTCTTTATATTTTTTTAGTAGAGATGGGGTCTTGCTCTTGCTCAGGCTGGTCTCGAACTCCTGAGCTCAAATGATCCACCCGCCTTGGCCTCCCAGAGTGCTAGGATTACAGGCGTGAGCCACCATGCCCGGCCTAATTGTCACTTTTAAGTATGTTTCTATTGACTGATTTTTCTCCTGGTATGGGTCATGTTTGTCTGCTTCTTTGAATATTTGGTAACCATTGGATGCTAGGCATTGTGATTGTTATATTATTAAACATCTGGATTTTGTTGTCTTCCTTTAAAGAGTGATGGATTTTGCATGGGCAGGCAGTTAGGTTAGCTTCAGATCATCTTGATTCTTTTAAGAATTGTTTTAAGCTTTAGTAAGGCAGACAGCTTTTACTCTAGGGCTAGTCTAATCTTACTACCAAGACATGACCTTTCTGAGGACTCTACGGAATGCCCAGATGTTCAGTGAAGACTCTCCACTCCAGCTGGCTGGAGTACAAACAGGTTTCATTCCCGTGTGAACACTGGGAATTGTTCAGCTTGCAGATCTTCAATAGTTATTTTATAGCCAATCCCTGGGCAGTTTTAATCTGAGTCTGTGCAGCTTAGTATTCACCCAAAGACTCAAAGGTTTTCTTTATGCCTATTTCTGGGGATTCTTTTTCTGTGTAGCTTTCTCCTCTCCAGTACCCTGCCCCAAAAATTCCAACCTTGACCTCTCTGAACTCTGTCTCCCAAACTCAGAGAGCCTGCCATGCTCTGCTTGCAACTTCCTACTGCTGTGTGGTCTAGAAAGTGCCTCCAGGAAGAATGTTGGGCAATTATAGGGCTCATCCAATTTGTTTTCCTTCTCTCAAAAATTACCCTGTGTTGCCTGTGTAGAATGTTAGAAAACAGTTTTTTTCATACATTTTGTTGAGTTTTCTATTAATAGTTGTTTTGGCAAGAGGGCAAGTTTGATACTAGCTACTCTTTTATGGTCAGAAATGGAGGAAATTCTTTTTTTCTTAAAAAGACATAAACACACATGGTCTCTTTTTTTCTTGAATGCTGTTGTGCCTGGTTGTGATGCTGATTGTGTGTAACTCAAGTTATAGACATGAAAGTAGTTGGCCTACAGAAAAGCGAGTATGTCAAAAATGACAGGAAACAAAAATGGAAATTATCTGGGTCCTCAATGACATTGACGATCCGTTGAACTAACCAGCCCTGGAACCATTCTACCTTGGAAAATTATTGCTATGTGGCAAAAAGATTTTTTTTCCTCATTTTAAAGCCAGTTGGTCTAGAGTTTTTGTTATTTACAGTCAAAATCACACTATTTAATCACTATTTAATGCAAATTAGTATATTAATACAATAGTAATTGCTCAGTAATTATTAGCAAGCAATTTTTAGATACAATTATGTAATATTGTATGCTACAGAGATAATGAACTAAGAGTTTTATATACATTATCTCAATGCCATAGCAAATCTAAGAGGTAAGTAGCAGTTTTAACCCGATTTTATAGATGTCAAACTTGAGGCTGAAAGAACAGCATATTTTTCAAGCTTACAAAACTTAATCTATGGCACAGCCAGGATCCAATCCCAGGCCTCTCCGACTTTAAGATTATACTGTTACTTAGTCTTCTTAATACTGGTTTTCAAGTATCTGAATTTAATCTAGACTATAGTTCTTTACACTTAAAAGGAGAAACTGTTGATCAATGAAAAAAGTACCTTAAAAGATGGGGATCAAGGTTGCTTGAGCCTTAGCTCAGATGTAGTGGGGAGAGAGAAAGTTCTAGTCAGTGTCCTGCCTCCTAACTTCTCCTGCCTGCCTTTCTCTGAGGGAGAAGGTGTGTGTGCTGTCTGCTAAATCACAGCAGCTAGCTTAATCATAGTAAAGAATACCCAAGCAGGAAACCTAAGCAAGCAAGCAATTGGGAAGTAGAGTTAAGCCTTCAGAAACAAGAAATCCAGAAGTTCAGCAAGGTTGAAGCCAGCAGCCGGGGAATATCATCAGGGCCTCCTGAACTGAAGGTTGCTTTTGAGTCAGAGTCAATGACACAGGAGATGGGAAACAAAAGTCATTAGAAAAAAGTTCCCGTGACCCATGTCATGGTCCTGCTGTGGGCAAGAACCTGAACAGTGCTGTTTAGGGGTGCTAGAAAGAGGCCATGGTCCCTAGTCTTACCCTGTCTTTGCTAGGAATGCCAAATGTTATGGTGACATACAAACACTATAAATCTTCTAATAAACTCTTACCCTAGTCACTTAGTGTAAGTGATGTTTCCGACAGCTGTCTCTCGGTGGAGAGGGAGGGAAAGAGAGAACTCGGGAGCGGGAAAAGAAGAGGAGCGATGCTGAGATGGGGCAGATGTCCTGTGCTGAGCTCCATGATGTGATTGTCCCCTATGCAGCCTGTCAACTCTAGTCAGACTCACCCCAGAACAGGCATAAGGCTAAAAAGGCACATTTCTGTTTCAAACTGGTGCCTTTCCTATAGATGTTGGGCAATAAACTGGAGTGAGCAGGGCACCTGGAGGGAGTGTGTATGTGTGTGTTGGAGGGCTGGTGAGCCAGTAGATGCAGAGAAGGAAGAGACTCATCCTTCTCCTCTTCAATCCCAGAAACCCAAAAATGACAATAATCTGGGTAGGACTGCCTTCAGAAGTGGGGCAGCGACAAGAGAAATCTAGGCATGACTGATTGAGTAAAAATAGCAATAAAAATTGCATTGGCTATGGACAAGAACATGGAAAAATGAAAACAGAGCTTGTGGATGAATTTTTAAAAAGTCTGTTATTTCAATAAATAGCTTTTAAAAAAATGACATCCTGTGTTTGAAAGTCAGGATTCTGTCTGGATATTCCTGAGTCTCCCATTTCTGGAATTTAACTCCCTGCCCTACAGGCTGGTAGCACTTTAAATTGATCCTGAGAACAAAGAAGGGAGCCTTTGCCACATTTTAATGGCCTCCAGCTGCAGACCAGCCCCTCCTGGCCTTAGCCTTAGCCACACCCTCAGAGTGCTCTGCTTTCCGGCAGCCCGTGCTCCCAGGGGTTTGGCTGCCTCTGAGTTAGATCAGCCCCCTGGAAAACATTACTGCGGGTGTCACCATTTACGGAAATCATCCCGCCTTTGGCATGAGGAGTCTTGCTGGCTTTGCTCTACCTGGGTTCTCCTATGGGGAGAAGCCCATGCAACACTGACTTTGGGCCATCTCTCTGCAGCTGCAGGGTTGGCAGAGTGACTTCGCTGAGAGGCCTGGGCTGGTGGTCCACAATTTCAAAGTCCTGACACTCCCACCCAGCCGTAGATGAAGCGATGAGACATAGAGCTCCTTCTAGCTTCACCTTCACGACATCTCACGGGGAAGGTACAGCAAGGAGTACCCATTCTATAAATCACCAGATTCAAAGGTCACTCCCAGCAAGGAGAACCTATATGCTTAAATTATCTCCTGTACTACTAAATAATTAAATTTTTAAAATCAAATGAAATGGTGTGGAGGTTCCTCAAAAAATAAAACATAGAATTATCATATGATCTACCAATTCCACTTCTGGATCTATATACCCAAAAGATTTGAAAGCAGGGACTTGTAAGACACTTGTACACCCATGTTCATAGCAGCATTGCTCGCAATAGTCAAAAGGTAGAAACAACCCAAGTATCCATCAATGGATGAATAGGTACACAAAATGTAATACATGCATTCAATGGAATATTATTCAGTCTTCAAAGGGAATGAAATTCTGATACATGCTATAACATGGATGAACCTCGAACACATGCTAAGTGAAATGAGCCAACTATCAAAGGACAAATATTGTATGATTTGACTTATATGGCATACCTAGAATAGTCAAATGTGTAGAGACAGAAAGTAGAGTAGTGATTAGCAGGGGCTGGGGAGACTGAGGAGTAGGGAGTTATTGTTTAAGGAGCACAGAGTGTCAGTTTGGGATGATGAGAAAGTTCTAGCAATGGCTATAGTGTTGGTGGCGCAACAATGTTAATGTACTCAATGCCACTGAATTGTCCACCTAAAAATTGTTAGAAATGGTAAATTCATGTCATGTATATTTTACCACAATAAAAATTAAATGAAGTGTAATAAGTAATTAATTCATTTAGTCAATAAGCATTTATGGAGACTTTATTTGCCAGCACTGTGCTAGGAAGAATACAAAAGGAAGTAATAATATGACTGTCTCCAGGGAGATCACCATCCAAGGTGCTTAATATATTAATAGTCTTGCCAAACTACCCTTATTTCCTTCCTAGACCCTGTCAAGAGAATCCATGGAAAGAAATCCATTGATTACTACCAATTTTTTTAAAGCTTTTTCCCTTTTACTCAGTCTCTTTCCCCAGTGCTGATGCACGTCTCTATGTACCTAGATGAACACTTATAACAGTGCAATATAATCACTGGCCTCTATATTTATCTCCTCTTCTAGACTCTGATCTTCCTGATTCACCCTTATCCCTAGACCCTAACGGATGCCGTGTGCCCGTGTCAGGTGGAGAATGTGGGATAGAGCCTCACTGCTCAAAGTGTGATCTGAGGGCTGGCAGCATCAGTGTCACTTGGAAGCTGGTTAGCAATGCACTCTCGGGTCCCACCCCAGAGCTATTTAACCCTAATCTGCATTTTAAGTGGCTCCCCAGCTGATCTGTATGCACATTCCGATTTGAAAAGCTCTGGGTTAGAGGCTAATACAGGTGGATGTGAGCATGTGTTTGGGGGTGTGTGTTCACATATGCTTTTTATAGAGTCTGACCACCCACAAAAGGAGGCTCTAAATGGTAGCCTCTGGAAACATCCTCCCTGATCACTCACTCACTCTGGCTCTAGTCTCGCCCACAGCTTTCCCCCAAAACGGTGGCCAAACAGGGCTTATGTAAGAAGTAGAGGAAAATGAGCTGTAATAAAGACAGGATTCCAGCCTGCCTGGGTGGGGCGATGGAGCAGCTGCTACGTCCTGGCATCAAATCTTATTACCACAGCAATATTGTCATGGCAAAATCTCTTGCACCGTAGGTTTCTAAATTCCAATTTACTATTTCTTTCAAGGCAGAACATCAAAGATTCATACGATTTTAAAGGCACTCAGTTAACAAACATTCGTTAAGGTCCTACTTTAATTTCCTCATTTCACAGAAGAGAAGAGCGACCAAGAAGCCCGAAAGCTGAGTCAAGTCGGAGGAGCCTGCTCTGATTTGTGTCCCGGGATCAGGGCTGGAACAGAACTGCGAGCATCCTGGCATGCTAACGAGTTGGTGCCCCTTCAAATTGGTATTTTTGAAATATTTGTTCAACATTTATTTAGAGACTCCAGAAATAAACTGGTTTTCTATTAGTAAGAATTCTATATAGAAACGGATTCTCTAATTAATTTACTCCCACTGGCCAAAACAGAGTCTGGGTGCTGATAAAACTTGGCAGAATATTTTCCTCTTTTCTGATGTTTTTATTCTCGCTTCAGCTTTCCTTCACAATTTTCAAAACAAGACAACTTCATGATAGGAATACGAAAGGATGTAAAATGTAAACAGAAAGAATTACATGACTTGATCTCAGTAAGTAGGACGATGTTGCCCCTAATGAGGCTCAAAACTTATGTAATTGTGACTCCAGTTTCAGGTATGGTTGCATCAAGCTGCCTACATGTGTGATTGGCATACTGTGTACTCCAAAAGGACAGATCCATCCTGGCAAAGAATATTTTTATATTGTCTACTTAGAGGTGCTGTATGCTTTTGGGAGAGAAACCAATATATACACGACAGAGGGGGAAACCAGTGGTGTCCTGGTACCCTTGGCAGTTACTTGTTTGGATCTTCTTAATCCAGCTCTGACTGAAATTCAGATACAGTCTGCGAGCTGACGTACACATCTCCCTATTACCCTGGATGGTGGCACTAAAAATTTAACCTAAGATCTCCCAGACCAGCATGTCATATCCTGTCTAGAAGAGGCTCTCCCAGGCAGGGAGGAAGCCCACTCAGCATTCTGAAGGTTATTGCCATTATGTCATAGTCTTGGGATTTTTGATAATAGACAAGCAACACACCGAGAACACGGGTTATGACATGCCACTGCTCCAACAGGTTTTCGACACAGAAACCAAGGTGGAGCCTTGGGTGCCACAAACCCTTCTGTGGGAAATTAAAGCGGCCTTGGTGTGTTAGCAATGGCTGTCAGCTTCACCCTGATGGATCCCATCGCAATGGAAATTTTGGGTGTTTTCCCAGCCTAAGTGTGGTGTGCCTTTCTTGGAAAGGAATACTACAGAGTGCTATGCTAATCACATTTGGACAAAAAGCATTGCAGATATTTCCTTGTTTCATACAGAAAGCCTTAACAGTTAAATCAGAAAATGCAGTCTTGGCAGGGACTGCTGGGGTTCCTGGAAAGCCATTCAGTGTAGACACCTGGGGCCAGATCCTTGGCGTAGCAGCAGCGAGGTATTCCCTCCCTCTGCCGGCCAGGGACAGGTGCCTTGTGGTCCATTCCCCAGGGTCTATACGGCTCAGTATTAATCAAACCATCATCAGTTCTCAAAGTTCCTTCAAGCTCTAAATTTCTGAGTCTATTGTCAAATATTCATTGAGCAACTAAGTAATCAAGGCACAATCCTTGGCACTGTGGAATCGACATGGTTCCTTCTTCCCCATCCCTCATCCTCTCCAGAGCTTATCTATTTGAGAGGCCAATGAGAAAACGAGAGCAACATTCTCATTTATTTACCATCTTCTGTTACAGCACTGCAAGCAAATTATTTTTCCAAATAACCGAAGCTTACTCCGTTAAGTGCCAAGATTTTATTTAAATTGTTTTGATGGAAATCTTTTCAAAATGTACTACACAGCCATTTTCTTAAAGTGGTCATACTGAACATTGTTACCTTTCTTTAATGTTTTAGAGTTACTATTCACTTGCAATCATTTGCTCAACAAGAGTTTATTAGAGACTTCTTAGTTGGACACTCCTAACTATTAGGAATACTGTGGTGAAGATGGAATAAATCTTGCCCTCTGGGAGCTTCCAGGTGATGAAGGAGACAGAGAAATTAGCAGGCAATTGCCCTATGGTGAACTACTGCCTTGATAGAATAAAGAAAGAGGGAGAATTTATCTAATCTTGAGGTCAGGAAAGGCTTCCAAAGGGGTGCCCTTAAGGCTGAGGACTGAAGTACCAGTAATAAGTAATTAAAAAGGGAATGAGGAGTTGAAAGGAATCCTCCGGAAGAGGGAATTGCAAAAGCAAATGCCAAAAGGCAATATGGAGTTTGAGGGGAAATGCAGAGGACACTGGGACGGGGTGCAGGGTGGAGATGTCCTGCAGTGGTTTGTGCAGGGAAGCTGCGACAAGCAAAGCTTGGGGCTAGAGACATCAAGACAGCGTGGACATGAAGGGTCTTCGATGCCATTGGGTACAAATTGAATCTTCATCTTCTTTTTAGTCTATATTCAGCACAATTTGATTAATCAATGGACAAATATTAGTTGGCCACCTACCAAATGTGAAGTGATAATAATAGTTGCTAACATTAAGTGCTTACTATATGCCAAGAATTATACTATGTACTTGCATGGATTATCTTATTTAATACTCATGAAGTAGGGATTAATATTATCCTGATTCTATGGATGAGGAAATTGAGGCTCTCATAACTCAAGCAGCCTGCCCATAGTCGCACAGCTCATCTGTTGCATACTGTGCTGGGGACCATGGATGATGAGTATGTGTCAGAGATCCTTGTAGGAGTGCATGGCATTTTTGTGACCTAGCCCCAGCAGTCCCAAAGCATCATTTCTCCCATACTCTATTGACTGAAGAAGTCACAAAGAGCCACCCAAGTTTAGAGGGAGGGGACATTTGACTTTGTCACTCCATCAAAGGAGTAGCAATGTCATATTGCCAGAAGAGCTTTAGGGATGGGAGATACTGTGGCTGCCATGGTTGGAAAATGCAGTCTGCCTCTGGGTACCTTGAGAAATGCCAGTAGATTGAGGGCTTGATCCACTGCCTGCCTGGGCACCACTGTGCAGTGTACAAACCGCAGAAATTGGCAGCAGCCCTCTCACCAGCAGTTTTGCTTTGGGAGATCCTTGGTTGAGTAAATTACAGAGACAGAGAATGTTTTCTGGATCTCCACACTGTACTTCCTGGAATCATTTTTCCCTTGTGTTGTCAAGGTTTTAGCACCCATGTGGCTATGGCTGTGTGCACAGTTAGTATTAATTCCAGTGATGTTGATGGTTTGCAGTTTACCAAGCAGCAAGGGCAGCTGCCAGTGGGAGAGGTGGTAGTTGTAATGTTTGTCCATGGGAGTTGAATACATTGGAGTCACTACGTCTCTCCATGAGAGAGCAGTAGGCTGTGTTTCACTGAGAATTATGAACAGGGTAGTCACCCCTGGAGAGCTTATCTAGGAAGGGGTATCCTAGACAGGACTAGAATTTATGCTGGTAAAGTGGTTAGAGGCTCAACGTACCCAGGCAAATGTGACCTCACTCTCTCTCCTCCCTTGTTGGCATTCCACCTGCCGAGACTCAGAGAGAGAAAGTGCAAAAAAAGGGGAGTGGGCAAAGGACATGCACAGAAACTTTTCAAAAGAAGACAGAGTAATGGCCAAAAAACATATGAAAAAATGCTCAACATCTCTAATCATCAGGGAAATGCAAATCAAAACCGCAATGAGATATCACTTCTCTCCAGTGAGATTGGCCTTTATCAAAAAATCCCAAAACAATAAATGTTGGTCTGGATGCGGAGAGATAGGAACACTCATGCACTGCTGATGGGATTGCAAACTAGTGCAACCTCTGTGGAAAGCAATATGGAGATACCTTAAAGAGATACAAGTAGAAGTACCATTCAATCCAGCAATCCCATTACTGGGCATCTACCCAAAAGAACAAATGATACTCTATAAGAAAGACATCTGCACCCAAATGTTTATAGCGGCACAATTCACAATTGCAAAGATGTGGAAACAACCCAAGTGCCCATCAATACATGAGTGGGTTAATAAAATGCGGTATATGTATACCATGGAGTACTATTCAGCTTTAAGAAACAATGGTGATATAGCCCCTCTTGTATACTCTTGGATAGAGCTGGAACGCATTCTACTAAGTGAAATATCCCAAGATTGGAAAAACAAGCACCACATGTACTCACCATCAAATTGGTATTAACTGATCAACACATAAGTGCACATATGAGAATAACATCTATTGGATGTTGGGCAGGGGAGAGGGGGGAGGGGGAAGGAGGGGACGGGTATATGCATACACAAAGAGTGCAATGCGCACCATCCAAGGGATGGACACACTTGATGCTCAGACTTGGGGGGTGGGGGGAGCAAGGGCATCATACATAACCTAATCATCTATACCCTCATAATATGCTGAAAAAAATAAATTACTTCATTTACCTCCCCCCAAAAAACGGTGGAGTGGCTGACCAGATCCATTCTATTGCAGCGGGTGGTCTAAAGAGTGGAATAGAAGAGGAGGTTGAACATGTAAGTTGCAGAGGACCTTGAACATCAGCCTAAGGGACTTCATCTTTTCACTTAGACCCGTGGCTTACAAACATTTTTGATCATGCAACCCATTAGTACAAACATTTTTGAGCACTTTCTGTCAAATGAATACTCATCACTTCTGTACTATGATGGATAGATGTATATCATAGAACTTATTCAAGAATAGAAGTTGAGGTGGATAAGGACAAATAATTATTAAAGATAATTCTAATGTTTATTTCCTGTACCCCAACAGATTTGTGTGCACACATCCCCCATTGGAGGCCACTGGCTGAAACATGGGGAAGCTTTGAAGGGTCTTGCTCTTGGGATAGGTGTGCCCAAGGGTGCCCGTGAGGAAGTCTAAGCCAGTGAAGTCTCCAGAAAGAGTTCCTTGGTATCTCTAGACCTGGGCAGATCCCAGCACTCTCCCTGGTTTCGTTACCAAGAGAATCTATTATTCAAGTGTGAACTTACCTCACTCCCTCCTCATTTTTCACATCTCTCTCCTTTCCCAGCGGTTCAGGGTTAGAATATTCATCACATTGTTCCGTACACTGAACAAATTGCAGCAAGATCTGTACACCTGCAACACTTCAAATAAAGGAAAATCACATCTCATTCCGTCAAGGCTTTTTCTTGATCCATCCTGAAAAGATACCTGGTCTGTCTTCCTCTGTTACCCTGTGCTACAATTTCTCTCATCACCAAAATCTTGATAACTCCTTTTCTCTGGCGGCTTGTGTTGGAACCTTGTGAATCACCCAATGGGCCAATACTGCTGCTCTACGTAGGAGAATATCTGATAATATTGTGTAATACACATTCAGCAGTGTGAATACGCACAGCTGTTGAATGTTAATTCTCTCAGCAGGCTAAAACACACAAGCGCCAGTGTGCACGGGAGTTATGGTTCTGGTTGTCTGGCCCTTTTGTTTGTCCGTCTGCTCAGCCTGACAGTTGGTTGGACAACATGAGCTTCCACTTTCCAGCTGGTCATGGGAAAGGTGTCAGCCTATCAGCTTGCATTACTGCTACCTCGTAGCGCAGGGGTCCCCAGCCTATGGTGAGTTGTATAATTATTTCATTATATATTACAATGTAATAATAATAGAAATAAAATGCACAATAAATGCAATGTACTTGAATCATCCCAAAACCATGGCCCCCCTCCCCGGTCCATGGAAAAATTATCTTCCATGAAAATGGTTCCTGGTGCCAAAAAAGATTGGGGACCACTGTGTGGATGCAGCCCGTTTTTTCACCAGCCAATGTTGGGGACCCGGGTTTAACTAGTTATTCAGAGCCTAACGGGGGTGGGACAGCATTAATCAAGCCAGAGCCTTGCTGTGACTTTAGGGCAGGGCAGGATGAGGGTGAGGCCAGCAGGATGCACAGGGCACAAAGTTTAGGAGGCCCTCACTCTCAGGGTCACACAAGTGCAGGGTCAGCACCTGAGAGTGACACCTCCATAGACTGTGCCCACGAGGCCCCTCACTTGTCCCACCCTAGTCCTAGCTTTGCTTGCACCCCTTTGCCTCTCTGGACAGACTTAGTGCCCAGGACTGAGCTTTCAGGATATTGGGCAATGGATCATTTTTACCAGGATTTAAGCTGAATCCCATCTGGTCGAAGCATACTAGATTCTAAGGTTTCCCCATTAGTCCAGAGGGGCTGAGTCCAGATGGAGCTGGGGATGTAGTCAGTGGTGATTCAGTTTTAAAAGTCTCTGTCTGAGGCTGGGAAAATGAAATGGCGGAGGCGGAGAGAGGAGAAATAATTCCCATCTATTGCATATTCACACGTGTCACCGCAGCCTCTGGCAAGTGGACAGGAGCAGTCCCTCTGGTTATTGAGAGCATTTGAATCATATGTCCGTGTCCTGTTGGTTTGAAGAGGCTTGGCCTTTTGAGCTCTGACCAGTGGGCCGTCTGTTACCAGTTAAAAACGTTGCCTCTGCAAGTCCGCTGCTCAGGCTCCTCGGCCGGCTCTGTCGCACACAGCTTTACCAGCACATCGGCAGCAACGCTTGGAGTGTAATTCCATTCACCTTTCATCACTTCCAAGTCCTTCAGCAATGACTAGCACCTAATGAAATCCTTCCAGCTTACACACTTTTAACCTTTGAGTAAACCTTGAATATAGGCCAAAGGCTATCAAAATAGCTTCAATTGCACAGGTTAAATGGCTCTCCTCTGTCTGGACAGAGTCGAGGCATTTGATGAAAGGAAAAAGTGAGAGTAAATAGTTTTGCTTTGCTTCGTTTTTTGTTTTTGTGAGACAGGGTCTCACTCTGTCACCTAGACTAGAATGCAGTGGTGCAATCATGCTCAATGCAACCTCCAGCTCCTGGGCTCAAGTGATCCTCCTATCTCAGCCCCCTGAGTAGCTGGGACTACAGGTGCGTGCCACCACACCTAGCTAATTCTTTTATTTTTTGTAGAGATGGGGTCTCCTTGTGTCGCCCAGGCTAGTCTCGAACTCCTGGCCTCAAGTGATCCTCCCACCTTGGCCTCTGAAAGTGCTGGGATTATAGGTGTGAGCTACTGTTCCTGGCCTTTTTTAACTTTTTAAATGGTGACAACCTAGAAACAATCTAAATGTCCAAAACAGGGAATTGGCTGAGTCAATTATGGTGCACCAACTTAAAGGAATGCTATGCAGCAATTAAAATAGGTAAGAAGGCTGGGCGCGGTGGCTCACGCCTGTAATCCTAGTACTCTAGGGTGGATCGCTCAAGGTCAGGAGTTTGAGACCAGCCTGAACCAGAGCGAGACCCCATCTCTACTAAAAAATAGAAAGAAATGATTTGGACAACTAAAAATACATAGAAAAAATTAGCCAGACATGGTGGCGCATGCCTGT
>CAUYSK010093344.1:0-18001 GCA_963575035.1 Avahi laniger
CAGCCTTGCTCACAACAACTTCAAACTCCTGGGCTCAAGCGATCCTCCTGCCTCAGCCTCCCGAGTAGCTGGGACTACAGGCATGCACCACCATGCCCGGCTAATTTTTTCTATATATTTTTAGCTGTCCAATTAATTTCTTTCTAGTTTTGGTAGAGACGGGGGTCTCACTCTTGCTCAGGCTGGTCTCGAACTCCTGAGCTCAAACAATCCTCCCGTCTCAGCCTCCCAGAGTGCTAGGATTACAGGCGTGAGCCACCACTCCCGGCCTCATTTATTTTTTAACCCTCAGAATTGTGAGGGGGGTCCTTGGAATAGGCAGAGGCATTTATGCTGCACCAGAGGTTTTTATATGTGAGGTTTCAATCAAAACCTAAATTCCAATAAATAAACCAGATTCACACGGGGCCTGAACAGGGTCCACTGGGCTCCCCTTCCCTGGTGCCCCTGAGATTTCTCAGAGGAAACCCAGTGCTCAGTTGTTCCCCCAGATAAGTAGCTGATTACCTGAGCCCTATCTGAGCTTCCCCCTGAAGTCAGTTCCCAAGGACCACACCAATCCCAAAGCCACTGCGCAGAAGTATGGGTGGCCTTCCTTCAGTTTCCATTAGCTGTGAACCCCCAAACAGAAGGCACGTCACGTACACTGGGGACCCCCGGGCCCCAGACAGCAGGGAGCTTCTTACGGCACCCCCCAAGTCCCGCCCCTTGCTCTGCCTCACCTGAACGTCACCCTGGGCCTCGTGCAGGCAGTGCAGGGCGAGCTCCAGGTTGGTGCCCCCTCCCGGCATCACGCTGGAGCACGCCACGTTGCAGAGCTCAGTCACTGCGTGTTAGGAAGAGACAAGGGAGTCAGCAGGTGCGGAGGAGGAAACCTTCCCAGACAGCGCAGAGAGGGGCCCTCCTCATCGCGACTGGGCAGGCTGGGGAAAGGGAAGGCAAGGAGGAAGAGCAGAAACCCGCCCCTGGCACCCGCTCTGGGCAGCCTCAGCAGCCACTGTGCGAGAGCAGGGGTGGGGTGGGAGGTGCGGCAGGGCAGAAGCACTTCTCAGCCATGGCCAGCTCCCCACGCCCCGCTGAGGGACGGGTGAGAACTGGGAGGAGAAACTCCTTGGAGATGGAGAGGAAAGAAGGGACCTTAGGAATTTGACTCCAAAGCCTCAGCCACCTCTATCCTGTGTCTCCGGGTTGGTCATCACGTCTCCCCATGGCTTCCAGACCAGAGAAGCGACATGCTCATCAATTCTGGCCAGCGATCTGTCCTGCAGCTCGGGGATCTCGGCCTGAAAGCGGCTTCCTATATTGATGTGTCTGAAATAAGGCCACACACACAGACGTGGGAGACACACAAATGTGACTGAGATGGGAAATGAGACAGAGGTGCTCCGTGTGCTCCGCTCAGGCCACAGCCTGCCCTGCGGAAACCCTCTGCCGTCTCCCGGGTGCGCTGGGTACGCGCCACCCCCAACAGACACACAGAGGCATTTCAGAAGCCTCTCCAGGGACGCCTCCTTCCTTCCCCTGTTTTTCTTCATCACCACATTTCTGGCCTTGGGCGCCTCTCTCGGGGTCAAGGCAGGGGAGGCGCATGCCAACGCCTGGCATGCTTCTGCGTCCACACCACGGCAGCCAGCCCCGTGCCACTGGTACCCTTGAGTCCTGCCCCGTGCCGTCACCAATTCTGCCTGCAACCCCAAGTGCGGAACTACGTACGCGTGGAGGGACTAGTGGGGGGATCTTCCCACATCTACGCAGAGAAATCCACTGCTTCTCCCCCACGGAGCCTCTGGAGCTAAACCTGACTCCCCACAAGATGCAGCCCTTGGGGAAAACTGACACCGGAGCCCACAGGGGGAGAAACAGCACCCTCCTTTGTGAGGACTCAGGTTCTAAGGCTGCTCCAGCTTACGGTTCAATGCTGATCCTGCTGTCGTCTTTCACCACACAGATGCCAAAAGAGCCATCCGCTTGATCTAGAAAACACACAGGGAAAAGCCTCAAGAAAACGGACTGGAAGGGACCCACAGGGCCCCCTCTGCCTGTCTTCGTGGACACAGCTGAACACGGGCTCTTTAAGGTCCCATGGGGACTTCTGAAAAGGCCCAGGAAGAAACTCAGCAAACAAGAAATTAACTTATGGAAAGCATACGGATATATAAAAACAAGAAGTTCAAGTCTCTGGAAATTGTCCTAAGGGCATACAGCATTTGGGGAAATATTCATTTAAGAAAATCAACTAAATCTCGATAACGACAACAGAAGTCTGTGGCATCTGAGCCGTAACCGGCTCCCAGCTCTGGGCAATGGCCGCTCTACTCCAGGTGGGCGGAGCCCAGATGGGAGCTGCCATGCGTAAAGAATTAAAGGAAGCGATAATAATAATTTCTCATCACTGAGAGACTGTCATTAAGAAATAGAAATTATATATAAAAAAAGAAAATTCTGGGGTTAAAAAATAAAATAATAAAAACAGGGCTCAACAGGTTTGAGTCAGCAGAAGAAAATACTCAGCAAACTTGAAGACAGATCTATAGAGATTATGGAATCCAAAGAACAGAAAAAAGAATTAAGAAAAATGAAGAGAGCCTCAGAAATGTGGGACGCCATTAAGTGTGACGACTACTTATAACGGGAGTGTCAGAAGGAGAGGAGAAAGGGACAAAAAAAAAATTTAAAGAACTAATAGCCAAAAATCTCCCCAATTTGACAACAATATATACATCCAAGCAGCTCTACGAATTTCAAGTAGGATAAACAAAAAAAGATCTACATCCAGGCAAAATATTGAAAGTCAAAGATAAAGATGAAATCTCAAAAGCAAAATGAGGAAAAAACCTCATCACGTACAAGGGAACCCCAGTAAGATTTACAGCTGACTTCTCATCAGAAACAATGATAGTCAAAAGGTAGTGGGATAACATATTCAAAGTGCTAAAAAATTTTTTAAAAAATTGCTAACCAAAAATCTTGTATCCAGCAAATTAATTTTTTAAAAATGAAGGCAAAATAAAAAAATTTTCAGGTAACCCCTGGCCCTGTGTCCTATCTCTGCCAGCCCCTGACCTAGAGTAGGCAGCCAGTGTCGGACTCTGGCCAAGCACTTCCATGTGCTCATCCACATGGAAATAAGCCAGTCTTTTTGCAAGGCCAGTAGACCAAGAGGATATTTTCCCTCTGTTGCAAATAGTTCTTCTGTGTTTTTGTTTTAAAGGTAGGTGGAGGGATGGTGGGGAATATAAATCTGTTGCATGAGTAAATGGGTCAGAACTTTGATATATGTCTTTTTTTTTTTTTTTTTGAGACAGTGTCTCATTCTGTCGCCCAGGCTAGAGACTACAGTGCAGTGGCATCACCATAGCTCACAGCAACCTCAAATTCCTGGGCTCAAAGCTATCCTCCTGCCTCAGCCTCCCCAGTAGCTGGGACTTACAGGTGTGCACCACCATGCCCAGCTAATTTCACTATTTTTGTAGAGAAAGGGTCTTGCTCTTGCTCAGGCTGGTCTCAAACTCCCGGCCTCAAGCAATCCTCCCACTTTGGCCTCCCAGAGTGCTAGGATTATAGGTGTGAGCCACCTCACCCAGCCAAGCATGTGTTCTTCTGACTGACACAGCATTTTATTAAAGATAAGCAACCTGGTAACTAAATCCCTTTAACAGCTACAAAAGCTTTATTTCTGAATTGATCAAGTTACTGTAAAGGCTTGGGTTTATTTCTGTAGAACTGAATGGCTAGGATTTAGAGCATAGCAACAGAGCTGCTCTGTTGGAGTAATGTAAATTGTAATTATAAATAAATATGCAAACCTTTAAAAAAAATTGCCAGGGTAAAAAGATTGGCAAAATGTGTTGTTAGCAAACCTGCCTTGTAAGAAATATTATAAATGGAATATTATTCACCCATAGAGAATACATACTACAAAGTGGATGAAATTTGAAAACATGATACTGAGTGAAAGAATCCTAACACAAAGAACCGTATTTTGTATGATTTCCACTTATGAAATGTCCAGAATAGCCAAATCCGTAGAGACAAAAATTAGATTAGTGGTTGCCTAGCGCTGGGCAGGGAGGGCAGGAAAGGAGTGACTGCTAGTAAGAATGGCATTTCATAAAGAAATGGATGATAAAAATGTCCAAAAAATAATTGTGATGATGGTTGCACAGTTCTATACATAAACTGAGACCCACTAAATTATATACTTTGAAGGGACTAATTGTATGGCATGTGAATTATATCTCATTAAATCTATTATTTTAAAAAATACTAAAGACAGTTCTTCAGGCCGAAAGCAAGTGACATCAGAGAGTAATCTGAATCCACAAAAAAATAAAGAGTGCTGGCAAAGGTAATGATGCAGGTAATTACAAAAGAGAGTATACTTGTACATTTCTTCTCTTTTCATAATCAATTTAAAGAGTAACTGCATAAAAGAATAGGTATTGTGTGTCTATAACATACAGAAATGTCATTACGTGACAGTAAACACAAAGGAGCAAAGCTGTATCAGAGTAACTCAAATCCACTGGAATAAATGAAGAGATCTAGAAATAGTAAATAAGAAGGTTAATATAACAAACTCTATGTCTGATACTTGCTTTCCTTTATTCTCAGATTTTTTACATGACATAAATTACATAATTACGACAATGTATTATTGAGTTTCCAATATATATATTTCCTATGTGTATATAAAACACTAGCAGTACCAAATATGGATTAGATGGAATGGAGTTAGATTAGAAGCAACGTTTCTCTATCTCACTGTAATTAAGTTAGTACATATCTGAATTCTGACAAGTTAATATACTGTTTTAGAGCAACAACTAAGAAATGACTAAGAAAAAGTAAAAAAGGAATGAAAGGAATTAAAATATTACACTAGAAAATATTCACTTAATGCAAAAGAAAATAGGAAAGGAGGAACAGAAGGGAAAAAAGATGCTAAAAACTACAAAACGTTACTGAAAAGAAATTAAGTGAGGTCTAAATAAATGGAAAGATGCCCCAAGTCCATGAATGGAATGGCTTACAATTGTTAGAATGGCAATACTCCCCTAATTGATATACAGATTCAATACAATAGCTATCAAAATCCTCAGTGATCATAAAATTCTGTAGAAATGCAAGGGACTCAGAACCACTAAAATAATTTTGAAGAAGAACAAAGGTGGAGAACTCACATTTCCCTATTTTAAAACGTACCACAACACTACAATAATTGAAACAGTATGATACTGGCATAAGGGTAAACACACAGATCAATGGAATAGAATTGAAAGTCCAGAAATACAGCCATATATTTAGGGTCAACTGATTTTCAACAGAAGTGCTGAGACAGTTCAATAGGAATACTGTTTTCAAAATATCGTGCTGGAACAACTGGATATCCACATGCAAAAAAATGAATTTGGACCCTACCTCACACAATATACCAAGGTTGTCTTAAAATTGATTAAAGACCTAAATATAAGAGTCAAAATTATAAAACTCTTACAAGAAAACATAGGAGTAACTCTTAATGACCTTGGGTCAGGCAAACCCTTACGTGTAACACCAAAAGCACGAGTGAAAAGAGAAAAACTAAATTGGACTTCATCAAAATTAAAAACTTTCGTCTTTCAAACAATTCCATAAATAAAATGAAATGAAAGCCCACAAAATGGGAGAGAATATTTGAAATTGTGTATCTGACAAGGGGCTTGCAGCCAGAATATATAAGGAATTCCTCAAACTCAATAAGAAAAAGAGAGTAACTCGATTAAAATGGGCAAAGGATCTGAATAGACATTTCTTCTCCAGAGAAATACGAATGGCCAAGAAACACACAGAAAATGCTCAACATCATTAGCCATCACGGAAACTGAGAGGAAAAACCTCAAACTTTTTTCCTCTGCTTTCACACCACAGTCAACACAGAACACTTCTGTGACCAAACATGTGGGTGTTTTCCCAACACACCAAGCAATCGATTCTGCAGCAGACACCGGCGAGGTATCCTCTAATTCAGTTCTGACACTACCTGCCTGGGGGTGGGGTCAGATCCCACAGCTGGGGAGCTCAGTCCCCAAGCCTGCCTCCCCACCTCCCATGCTGCTCACAAGCCCCAAGTTCTGTTGCCCATGCTTCTGACTATAAATGAGGGTCCTCAGCCGCTTCATGTTCGACCAATTTGCTAAAGCAGCTCACAGAACTCAAGGCAACAATTACTTAGGTTTTCTGGTTTATTATAAAGGATGTCATAAAGAAGAGATACCTAGGGCAAGGCATGTAGCCCTGGCCCGGCATGCCATGCTCCAGGAAGCTCCATGAGTTCAGCTACCTGGAAGCTCTCTGAGCCCTGCCCTTCTGGGTTTTTAACAGAGGCTCATTATGTAGGCATGATTGACTAGATCATTGGCTGTTGATAATGAACCTAACCCTCCATCTCTCTCCCCTCCCCAGAGGTTGTGGGGTGGAGCTGAAAGTCCCAACCCTCTAATCCTGCCTGGGTCTTTGCAGTAACCAGTCCCCGGCCTGAAGCTACCTAGAGGATCAGCCATCAGTCAATTGTTAGCACACAAAAAGACAGCACTTTGGTGATTCTAAGCATTTCAGGAGTTGTATGTTCATGTTCGACCAATTTGGTCAAAGACCAAATATATATTTTACTGTATCACAGAGACACAAATCAAAACTGCAATCAGATACCACTTTCTATCTATCAGGACTGTTATAATAAAAAGACAGACAACAGTAAGTGTTGGCAAGGATATGGAGAAATGAGAATCTCATATATTGCTGGTGGGAATTTAAAACGACACAGCCATTCTGGAAAACAGTCTGGCAGTTCCTAAAAGTTAAACATAGAGTTACCATATGACTGAGCATTTCGCTCTTAAGTAGCTACCCAAGGGAAATGAGACTACACCTCCGCACAAACACTCGTACATGAATCTTCACAGCAGCGTTATTCGTAACAGCCCAAAGTGAGAACAACCACGTGTCCATCAGCTCGTGAACAGATAAATAAACTGTGATCTATCCCTACAACGGACTCTCACTCAGCCCTCGGAACGCAGCACTGATACATGCTGCAATGTGGATGAACCCTGAAAACATTACACTAAAGTAAAATAAACTAGACACAAAAGGTCACATATTGTACGATCCCACTTAGATGAAAAGTCCAGAACAGGCAAATCCATAGAGACAGAAAGCAGACGAGTGGTTGCCTGGGGTCAAGGGGGACAAGGGCCTGTGGAGCTACAGGAAGGGTGTCACTGCCAATGAGTACAGGCCGCTTCTGGGGAGGATGAAAATGCTCTAAAATTAGATTGTATGATGAATGCACAACCTTGCGAATATCCTAAAAAATACTGCATACCCTAAATGGGTGATCTGTGTGGTACCTGAATTACAGCTCAACAAAGCCATTACGAAAATGACGCAAACAGGCAGGCAGTAGAGTGGTCAGGCTAGATGGCCTCCGTGTTTTCTTTCTAGCTGTAAAATCCTAAGCACTTAGAAGGCTGCTGGGCTCACACTGGTCCTGGGTGCTTCTGAACAGCACGGGGACCCTCGGACCAGGCACGCCCATAGGCAGGAGACAGTCGCTGGGCCAAATGCTGTAAGGTAGAGTGGTTCTGTCCACAGGAGATCCACCATGCGATCGATCAGAGAGCGAGCGCCCGGCCTCACTCACCAAGCATGGAGCTCATGAGCTGGTCGGGACTGGCCAGAGCCGACGTGGAACAGAGAGTGTTGAAGTACAGCCCCGAGCCCTCCCGGATGGGGCTGAGCATGGGTGGCGGCGTGTAGGGGGAGCACTGGAATAAGCCCTTCAGCAGGTGGTCCACCAAGAACACTGGAGACCGCAGGCAGCTCTGGTGGCATCTTCCAGTGCCCAGCTCCCCAAATGTGGAGGGTGGAGGAGGGATGAACAACGCCTTGGGCTGGGGGCGCTTCTTCCGCTTTCTGTGTTGGCTGCTCTCCCTGCTGTCTCTCTCCTCTCCGTCTTTCTCCTGTCCCTGGAGAAGAGAGTTCAGAACCACAGATGTTCACTCGAGGCCACTTACTGAACCACTCAGTCTTCAGGATGACATGAGAGCGGCAAAGGGACTGGCCATGGAGACAGAGGGAAACATGACATGCACGCCCTGAGTGGCCACACCCACAGCCCTCGGCAGAGGCCAGCCAGGCCTGGGCCAGACCTGGGACACCAGGCCTGGCATGTTCTGAGGCTGGAGCCTTCTCACGCACCCCTCCCCCGAGGAGAGCCCCTGGCTCAAAGGATTCTGGAAACGTGTGAGGACAGCTTCAGTTGTTAACAAGAGTGTGGGCCAGAGATAGAGGATGACTGTGACAAAACAAAAACTTATTCCACTCAGATGCAAACAGCTCCCATGAGGCCAAAAATGGGATCTAGTCGCTGACTCAGGGGACCTTGTGGTCCACACACCCTGTCCAGCATGAGCTGCTCCAGGTGGGGCGTCCAGTACAGGTTGAACAGACAAGCTTCTCCCCTTCTGTCTTCCAGCCTTACCCTCTAGCTCTCGGCTCCCACACCTTCTCCTCCAGGAAGCCCTCCCTGACCTCTTCAGCCTGGATCAGGAGCCCCCTCAGAACTTCCCAGCTCCCTCTCCTTCCCCCAGCCCTGTCCATCCAGCTCATCACTGTCTAGGGACAGGTCTGTGTCCTCCAATGGACTGGGAGCCCTTGGAGGCAGGGCTTGACTGTCATAGTCACTGCTGTGTCCCCAAGAACCACCCAGCACAGGGCCTGGCACAGAGGGGCTCAGTGAATGCTGAATGACTGAATGAACGTGCAAACCGTGTTCTGGAGTCAGGATTTTCTGTGTTGCTGGGTTTGGGTTTTTCTAGTGGCAGCGAGAAAGCAGACAGACGAGCACCCACCTTGGCCGTGATCCCCGCGTGTCGGTTCACTGGAGCCCCAGGGACCGACACAGGGATCACCAAAGGGGCTGAGGCCGTGATGTCCACGGGCTTCTTGGCTCCTGGGGGACTCTGTCCATCCCCTTCTGGCCTCAGCCCCTGTCTCAGTGGCTTGCAAAACTCTGTGTCAAATCCCTAAACATGGAGAAAGATGGTTCTTTAAGAGAAATGGTAGGCAGGGGAAAGAAGAGGTGCTCCAGAAGACAGTGATGACCGTGAGGACAGCTGTTGCGAACTTCCTGGCAGTGAGGCTGGGGGTGAGGACTGAGCTGAAGAGCTGCCGCTGCCCCTGGAGAGCAGCAGAGCCCTGACTCTGGGCCCATCCAGGATGACGTCTCCATCCTGAGATAAGCGACACCCAGTCGTCTACTCCCCCCAGGCCTGTCAGAGACCCCACAACCTCAGAAGCCACTGCTCACGCCCCTTCACCTGTGGCTCCTGCTTCCCTCGAGGAGATGGCCACTGGTCGCTGTGAAAACACATGTGGCTACTCAGCCCTTTCTCGGTATAAAACATCTGGCTGCAATTCTTGCAGACGTAAGTGCTCCTTGGCTCTGTCCGGTCTGTGGGGCCCCCATTTTGCTGGTTACTGTGGGTAGACATGGCAGGAGGGAAGAACGGGAGATTGGGACTCTGTCCCTGATCACTGATTTTTTTGTTTTTTTTCCTTTTTTGTTTTCAACTCCAATCCACTGGCAACTCTTGATAAACCCTAAAAAATGGAGGCTCTATTCAAATTCTTCATGGGCTGAAGCATCCCCCTCAGAACTGAGGACACCCAGCTCACTCACTAGGGCCAGCACCTGAAAGCCACAGAGGACCCCCAGGCAGGGCAGAAAGGGCTTCTTAACTTACCATCCACTTGCCGTGTTCTCTTCCTTCATCGGATGGGGGAGCCTGTAGATGTTTCCACCCTGAAGATGAAAATACATCCACGCCAACACATCAGAAATGAGGAGGGATAGGAGAGCTAAAGCTGTAAGACTCTCAGAAGAGAACACCGGAATAAATCTTCATGACCTTGGATTAGGCAGTGGTTTCTTAGATGTCACACCAAAGCAAACCAAAAGACAAAACAAACAAATTGGACTTCATTAAAATAAAAACGTTTGCCCTGCAAACAACACAATAAAATGAAAAGACAGCCCATAATATAGGACAGAATATTTACAAATCATGTATCTGAAAAGGTGCTTACATCCAGAATATATAAGCAAACCCTGAAACTCAATAATGAAAAGATGGTAACTCAATTTTTAAAATGCACAAAGAATCTGAATAGACATTTCTTCTAAGAAGATACACAAATGGCCAGAAAGCACACGGAAAGGCCATCATTAGCCATCAGGGAAACACACATCAAAACCACAATGGGATACCACTTCACACCCACTAGGATGGTTATAATAATAAAAAAGTGAGCCAGGTGCGCCTATAGTCCCTGCTACTTGGGAGGCTGAGATAGGAGGGTCGCGTGAGGCCAGGAGTTGAAGTCCAGCCTGGGCAACATAGTGAGACATCATCTCTAGAAAAGAAAAGATGGACAAAAGCAAGTGTTGGTGAGGATGTGGAGAAGCCGAAGCCCTCGTCAGCTGTGGGTGGGAATGTACAACGGAGCAGCTGCTTCATAAATCTGTCCGGCAGTTCCTCAAATGCTAAATGTAAGAGTTGCCACGTGACCTGGCAATTCCACTCCGAGGTACCTACCCGAGGACATACATCCACACAAAAATCTGTACATGGGTAAAGGGTCAAATAGCACCATTCACAATAGCCAAAAAGGGGAAACAACCTACATGTTTATCAGCTGATGAACAGACAAATGAAATCTAGTATATCCATCCAGTGGAATGTTCCTCAGCCCTAAGAAGGAACGGAGCACTGACACACGCCACACGGCACGGATGGACCTTGAAAACACCATGCTAAGTGAAAGAAGCCAGACACGAAAGGCCACATATTGCACGATTCCACTATAGGAAACGTCCAGAATAGGCAAATCCATAGAAAGTGGAGTTACAGTCGCCAGGGGCAGGGGGATGGCGAGATTGGCGGTGACAACTCAGGGATGTCAGGCTCCTTTCTGGGGCGATGAAACGGTTCTGGCAAATGGCGCTGATGGGTGCACGATCTCGTTAATATACTAAAAAAGCCTACTGAATCGTATACCTTAAAGCGGTGAAGTACATGGCATGTGAAGAATAAACCTGTTTTTTTAAAAAAGAGATAGCTGTGGTATGAGAGGTGGCTGAGCTCTTCAGACCAGGGCCTCACGGCAGGATGACGAGGGAACAAGCCACCGCTCGTGACTGTGCCGAGCAGGGTGGGGGACACGGCACGTGCCCCCTTGTACTGGTGGGAACCATGAGTCACAACCAGAAAATACACAAAATACATGGCCACTTCATGCAGCCACATTTAAGGGGAGGAGGGTATCTACCTTTATATTCTCTGAAGAATTTAAGGAGGCAAATCAAAGGGAAACGAGAAGGAAAAGCAGGTAGAAACAGCTTGGTGAATAACAAAATGGCACAGAGTGTTTTGCACAACTCCGCAGTGTCCTCATTCTAATCTGGTGGGTTTTGTTTTTTGTAGGAGAAACCACAGTCTCTCTGCACCTTAATTTCTTCATCTATAAAACTATATCTGAGGATTCTCTGAAATGAAATAAACGCATGGACAACTAACAAACGCTGATACGAACACCAAAGGGAACTTTCACCTCGCTATGGTCGAACCACGCGAAAGAGGGCTTGGTACCTGGATTCTGTTGAATATTGTCAGCTTGGACTTGGGGTCTCGGGGGGGATCCGTGGGAGGCCCAGCAGATGAGAAGGAGGCCATGGCTACCTGGCTGGGAGAAGCTGCACAGCACACATCCATCTTCACCTTCTCCTTCCGGAAGCCTGAGAATCGCTGAGCTCTGGGGTTACCCGAGAAGGGCCTGCAGCCTCCACCCCGGGAGCAGCCTGGGCCCTTCTCACCTTTAGTGGCCCCTGAAATTGTGCCGTTCTCGGCCTGAGGCTGCTTCCCAGGCAGCTGGGCTCCGGGCGGCTCATCCCCACCTAACTGGGTCTGCCGTGAGCCCGTGGGAGGGAAGATGTCCCCCAGGTCCAAGGTGCCTTTTGAGGATCGCAACTGCTTTGCCACAGAAGATATGTCTGGATTCCCGGAGGGGTCCAGAGATGGCCCTGTGAGGGGCGGCAGAGCAGTGGCCACTTTCAGTCCTCCCTTTGAGTCTCGTCTTGTGCTGCCAGGGGAAGCCTCTCTGGGAATTGTGGGCGTGGCTTTTCTCCTGCGGGCTGGGGATCCCTCTGGCTCCAGGTTTCCAGGGCCAGCGTGGACAGAGTCAGCAGTGGGTGCCAGTGGTGTGGGCTGCTGTGGCCACGGCCCCTGCGGTGGCTTCAGGGTAGCCTGCTTGCCTTCGGGCACGGGGAGCTGGGAGGAGGCTGTTGCCACCTGCGTGTGGGAGAAGATCCGCTGGGACTTGGTGATCATCTGGAACACTTGCATCTGCTCATGGCTCACCAGAGACTCCTGTGACTTCAGGAACAGCTGCCGGAAGAGCGGAGTGGCATCCGATGGGAGCCCACCTGGTTTCTGGACATCCTGGAGGCCAGGCTCCCCAGGGTTCTGCCATGAGAAGGAGTCGCAGTCAAACCTCTTCTTGGAAGCCCAGGAATCGTCTTCCCCACTGGCATACCTGGGGTCATCCGAGGCCTCCCCGGGAGCCTTCAGGAGCGTGGGCGGAAAGGGCAGCGCATCCTCCAGGCTGCTGCCCGAGCTGGATGAGGGTTCCACTGACGGGGAGGTGCTGCTGGGCCCCGGGCCAGATTCGGAGCCCTCACGCGATGGCACAGGGGGCTTGTGGACAGTAAACACGTTGTTGCCTTTGCTCTTGGGGCAGCCCGGCAGGTTCCGGAGCCACTGGAAGTTGTGGCTAGATGGCTGGGAACTGACAGGGGCCGTCTGGCCTCGGAAGAGAGGCAGGCAGGCAGGCAAGGAGCCGCCCTCGGGCCAGCCCTCCATGGTGGACCGGAGCTGGAGCATCGGGGGCTCTGACTCTGACGGGTCAGGGGCGCCATTCTCTGCTGCCCTCGGATGGACGGCCGTGAACGCATCAGCGGCTGGCTCCTGCAGGAGACAAGGCTCCTCAGGAACCTCAGTACCCAGGGTTCCTGGGGGTGCTGGGGTGCCAGCTGGGGTGCCAGAGGAAGACCCTGATGGGGTGGGGCAGGGGCAGGCTGTGTTCCTCGCTTCACTGTCTGAGGACCCCGCCGGGGCTGGGCCAGGAGAAGGGATCTTCTGGTGGACGATGCTGCTCACGATACAGCGCAGGAGGTCTCGGTTGGGCAAGAGGGAGCCAGGGGACCCGGCTTCCGGGGGCACCAGAGACCGCAGGCTACTGGGAGGTGGCTGACTGCCTGCCTCGTGGGCATGGGGGGAGTCCCCACAGGCTTCCTCTTCCAGGGGGGCTTCCTTCAGGATGCACAGGCTGTGCTGGACCTCGTAGTGCCGGCGCAGAGAGCGGTAGTCGCAGTAGCTCTTGCTGCACCCCTGCTCGACGCACACGAAGGGCTTGGTCTTCTGGTGGGTGAGCATGTGCCCGGTCCTGAAGCCAGACACAGGAAGGGAGGTCAGGGGGCGCCTCGGATGGGCCTTCCACTGCAGGGGCCAGAGGCCCCGAGGGTCAGTGGTGCAGCCGCACCGCAATTCAGAAACTGCACTCAGTCCCCACGAGGAAAGACTACCAAGCAACCTCTGCTCTGTCAAAGCAATCTGCTAGGGGAGCTCCTCTCCCTCGCCCTTAAGCAAATCCCTATCTGAAAAAAAAAAATTCACTGAATCCAGATCAGACTTCCCCAAAGTGGGTTCCAAGGAACGGCAGTCCTCCAGAGGTGCTCCTGCAGGACTTGGGGTTTTGGAAAAAACACTGTTCACTTCTTGGAGATTCACAAGGCACAGCAGCAAATTTAAAAGCCACACAGAGAGAGACCTGTTTAATTTTCAGTGTCTCTCAAACTTATTTGCCCAGAGAACTATTGCTTTTTTTCCAAATAGCTCCTATCAGCATTCTTGAGAGTTCTACAGAACAGAGTTCTACAGAACAGACTTGGGAAAATGCTAACTTAGGGATTACCCTCCCTCTAGCAAGGAGTCCATGCCTTACAGTGGCTTCCTCTGAGGACAGCTATCTGGAACCCCCACAGCAAAGCAACAAATTTACAGCTGCCCAATTGATAAAACTCCCTAGAGCCAAACGTGTCTATAATTTCTGCAAACACACATGCATATACATATATGTATCGTGTTTATATCACACCTTCATCTACAGTGACACATTATAAATATAAACAAATGAGCAAATCAGCTCTGGGTTCCCAACAGGCCTGCTCTGGACAGAGGTGGTAAATGTGGCCCATGGGCTAAATCCAATGAATAATAAAGGCTCCCCCAAAGGTTCACAGCTGGCCTCCATCTGAGAGAAGTACCTGGGAAGGAATCGGGAGGCCTAAGCTCTAGCCCTAGCTGCTACCAACTTGTGACAGGAGCCAATTGCTTCCTTTCCCGGGCCCTGGGGTAGGGGTGGGTGAGAAGATAAAATGAAGGACGGATGAATCAAACTAAGGAGCACTGTAGGAATGAATGCAAGGCATGGCCATCTCCTACTTGCAAATCTCTTGAGGGAAGTTGCCCTTCCCTCATGGGCAAGAAAAGCCTATCGTTTCTGGGACAGTAAGAATAACGGATATTTTGCAGGTGCTATGGTATGTGCCTACTGTAGTCCCAGCTACTCGGGAGGTGAGGTGGGAAGATCGCTTGAGTCTATGAGTTGGAGTCTAGCCTGTGCAACATTGTGAGATCCCTGTCTGTTAAAAAAAAAAAAAAAAGGGAGGAGGGAAATTTTGCAATTTTGCTCCTAACTCTTAAACTGGGCTTTCATCTTAAAACCAAGAATTTTTTTAAAAATCAGAAGTTTAAAAGCAAAAGGAGTTAAAGAAGAAAAACCAGGTTTAAAGCTCCATTGCCGTGTTCTGGAAACAGGCATCCCACCCTTTATGCCCCTGCGTTATCCCAACATATATTCCCCGTGGAACGCAGATCCGTTCTCCCCAGTCAACTCCCAGGGACTCAGGACATTGCTCTGCACAGTTAGCCAAACTTCCTTCGTGACACAAGTGCCTCGGGAGTGAGCCAGTGAGTGTTTTAAATCACAAGGGCTCGGTCTGCAAACCGAAGCAGCTATTTCCCGACTGGTGTGAATTTGGGGCTCCCAGCACACTGGCAGTGCGAGAAGAACGGACTCTGCGTCTGAGCACAGGTTACACACGGCCGGGGAACAGGGAGGTGGAGAAACTGAACAGAGGATGAGACAGGTGGGTCTGGGAGAGCAGGACAGAGACCCAGGAACACGCCCACACCCGCCAGCCCCTGAACAGACATTTTCCTGCCCAGGCTCCTACGTACAGGTGGTCCTGACGCTTAAAGGCCTTGCTGCAGATTTTGCAAACGTGTTTCCTTTCCTGGCTGTGCGTCAGGTAGTGCTTGCTAAGAGAACTGGCGCTGCTGAACACCTTCCCACACAGGCTGCAGTCCAGAAGTGGGTTTTGAGGGGAACTGTGCTGCCGCTTTCCTTTCCTGGCACTCCCAGAGGTGGCCCTGCCTCCTTCGTCAGCCTCTTTAGGCACTTTAAGTGCACCTAGCCCCAGGTCTAAACAGAGGGAGAAAGCACAGGTTACAAACAGAGGGGAAATTGAAGAGCACAGCGAGTGTACTCTAGAACTCTTAGAAGCATGGCGGCCTCGTAAGAGTGGGCCAAATACTCTTACTCCAACGTCAGCAGCTTTACGTGCAGAGAAAACACGGTTCGGGAGCAGGGGCCCTGGTCAGACCACACCCTCAGGACAGCACCCAGACTCAGTGCCACATGCAGAGGGATGGTGGCAGACTGAAGCACTTCCAGGACGGTGTGACTGAGACAGGCAGGGCTTATGACTCTACCATCAACCGGTACTCTTGGAAGGGCAACCTGGAAATAAATTATCCGAAACCTCGGAGGAGCATAAATCCTTGTACGCACCCAGCCAATGACACTTTTGGACTTTTAACATAAGGAAATAAATGTAGCTTTGTACAAGAGTTAACTGTCACATTGCTTTTCCTTGTCATATGTTAGAAACAACCTAATATCTGACAAGACGGCATGTAGGTGACTGACTGCATTGCGGTTTAAATGGTCTATGGCGTAAGCATTTCAAATAAAACTGTAGAAAAACATCTAATGACATGAAAGGATGTTCATGCCACACTACTAAGTTAGAAAAAGCAGCCTATTGCAAAACAGAGTTAGCCCAGTTGTTAAAAAAGAAAAATAAATTTCAGTAGAAGATAGACCCAGGGAATCGAGTTGACTGGTAGGATTATGGGTTGGTTTTATTTTCCTCTTTTTCCGTATCTGAATTTTCTACATTTTCTGTACCCCTTGGGTAAAATGATAGAAAGTATTTTTATAAATCATATCTCAGCTGAAGGAACTGAGAATATTCACTTGGGAGAGGGAAGGTGTCTTTAAATATCTGAAGGGCCACCACCTGGAAGAGGGGTCGGATTGCTTCTGTCTTGCTCCAAGGGAGAGAGCTAGGTTTGGTGAACAAAGAGTAAAGGGGAGCTGATTTTAAACCACTAGAAACAAGGGCCACGTATGCAGGGACTCTGCTTGTTCACTGCTGTCTTCCTGGCTCTGGAGTCCCACTCTGGCACCAGTACGGACTCAGTAACTGCATGTCAGACGAAGTGGGGGACCTGTGGCCTTCTGATTTCAATACTGTTCTTTTTTAAGCACCAAAGGGGGCAAGACGAGCTTTGTCCTTCTCTGCTGCACCCCTTTTAATAAAAGGATTTGGTCTGTAAAAATTTAGTTTCAGTCTAAAGGTGGCACTTAAGGACCTAGAAGGCCACATCTTGCCTTAAGGCCGTAGGTTCTCCACCCCTAACGAATTCTCTGCGGCTAATGAGATGCACGTGACAGACACAGTGAAAGGAAACTGGACTGGGAGCCTTGGGCCGTTTGTCACTTGCTTGGCCTTCATCTTCTTCCTATGAGAAATTACTATAATACTAGTCGAATTATTCCAACAGGTTTAAACAAGAAAAAATTGGATTCCCTCAGGGGAAGCTTCTTAACCTTGCTAAGTTACTTTAAAATGCTTATTAACGTAACGATTAAACTAGAAAACAAATTGTTTTTAAAAATTGGCAAGGACACTGGAAAACCCGCACACAGAGTCACTAGCCTGGAAGTTGCTTGATGCATAGTGCAGTGTTATGAGGCTCTAAAGTTGTTTACATGCTCTGTCTGGGTGAACATACTTTGACAAAAATGTTCAAAACCAATCCAAAAGAATATCCTATGTGCAAACAGCGTTCACAGAAACACTTTAACAGTCTAACAAGCAAGAATATGGCCTTGGGAGGAGTGGTGGCATTCACCTGTAGTCCCAGCTACTTGGGAGGCTGAGGTGGGGAGGATTGCTTGAGCCCAGAAGTTCAAGGCTGCAGTGAGACCAGTCACTGCACTCCAGCCTGGGCAACATAGTGAGACCTCGTGTCTTAAGAAAAAAAAAAAAGAACATGGAATCCAGTGGAATAGATATGACAATGACCTTCAATATGAAGGCCTACCTTCAGATATGAAAGCAAACATGCTGTCTTAAAGCCTTCAAATAGAATTATACACTTAATATTATCTCTGCAAGGCTATGTATACCTGAGCAACTTCAACCATGTGTTTAAAAATTTACATGTGGGGCCGGACGTGGTGGCTCACGCCTGTAATCCTAGCACCCTGGGAGGCTGAGGCGGGTGGATCGTTTGAGCTCAGGAGTTTGAGACCAGCCAGAGCAAGAGCGAGACCCTGTCACTACTAAAAAAATGCTGGACAACTAAAAATACATAGAAAAAATGAGCCTGGCATGGTGGCGCATGCCTGTAGTCCCAGCTACTCAGGAGGCTGAGGCAGGAGGATCGCTTGAGCCCAGGAGTTTGAGGTTGCTGTGAGCTAGGCTGAC
>CAUYSK010093347.1:0-11803 GCA_963575035.1 Avahi laniger
ATCCTCTTTTATAAAACAAGCTTCTTTCAGCTTGACAAATGGATGAAGCAAAATGTGCTTACACAGGCGAAACAATTAACCAGGTCCATAACAGTTTATAACTAGCACGGATCAATCCGGGTGGCCATTCATCCTACGGCCTGTCCTGTGTGCTGGGGCGGGGCCCGCGCTCCTCAGAACGGCTGCTTCGGCTCTTCCCTCGCTTCGCCGAGCGGCAGAGGTTTGCGTGGGAGCTGGCAGTGCCTGAAGTTCTGTGTTTAAGGAACAGTGTGGAGACAGGTTCCACCGAGCACTGCCCTGGCATGCGTGCGTCGTGTCTGTGTCTGTCTGTGTGTGCATGCGTGTGCGTACGCGGCATGGTGGGAGCTGGAAGACAGGTGTGTGTGGAGAGCCCTCTCTGACTTCCAGCCTGAGAAATCTAGTTCGGTCATTTCCAAATCTGTGTCTGAAGTTCACAATCACCCAGGGAACTTTGTGAAAATACAGATCTCTAGTCCCACCCTAGACAGTGGGATCAGAGTCTCCCAGGGCAGAGTCAAAACGTTTTATTTTGCAAAGCTCTCAGCCTGGAATGATCTGCAGGGGTTGGGGCCCTCTGGTCCATCCAGCACCTGCTTCAGCTGCTAAGAAAACAAGGTTGAGGGTTGCTTAAGCCACATGGTTCTTGAGCAGGAAGTGGACCCCAGTCACCAGTGGCTGGCCCAGGAGACCTCAGACCTTTATGCTGCTTTCAGAGCCGCACTCCACCAACTCCAGGCAGGTCACTGCCTGAGAGGACGCAGAATCTCATCTGACTGATGAAGGCTAAGGCTGGACTTAGGCTTTCTGGGTCTGAGAGCCCAGGGCTTTTGCTACAATAAAATGCTGCTTTCTCGGCCCTTACTATGACCCATTCATTTGTTGATTTGAACATTTATTCATTTCTTTAATTTGTTCAGCATTGAACTTGTGTGCTTGTCTACTCTGTGCTATGCCCAGCTGCAGGTGAGGGGGATATAAAGATAAATGTCTGTACCCTGAAGAATCACACAGCCTACCAAGAGAGACAGTCATGATAATATGTAACAATTAAGGCACTTATCACTTGCAAGGCACCATTCTTGGGTTGGCTCAGGGAATCTTCTACCATGACCATGTGCAGCACGTGCTATTGCCCTTACTTTGAAGATGATGGAGGAAGAGGCACAGCAAGGTGAAGTAACCTGCCTCAAGTCACACAGCAAAGAAGGAGAAGACCCTGGTAGTTAGGCCTCTGAGCCCATCCTCTTAGCCATCAGCATGTGCTGTCCCTGGCTCATCTCACTGCATTTCAGAGCCCATGGGGCATAGGAGCTGAGGCTCAGTTCTCAGCGGGATCAGGAAAGGCTCATGGAGGGGAAGTCGTCACACTGAGCACCAGTAGAAGGTGGGATAAGAAGGAGAAGTGGGACAAGAAGAACATCCTGAGCCCTGGGGGCTTTGGGAGCAAAGGCCTGGTGGCACCTCACTGTGGGTTACCTGGTACAGCTGGCTTGTGGGGTCACAGAGCTTTCACACAGGTGTGGCATGTCCCCCTAGTCAGCATCACGTGACTCCTTGGAGCACATCATGCTTCTGTGTATCCCCTACTGCCCTCATTCTCCAGAGCAACTGATAAACACCAGCTGAATGAAAAGAGAGGCAGAGGCAGAGAACACAGGACCTGGGGTCTGAGAGGATGAGGCTAGAGTAGTCTGTTAAGGGCTCTGGTAGGTGGGGAGGAGGTGGTCAGGGACATCTGTACCCATGAGGACAAAGCAGAACCTGGTCATGCTAGGGGTGGAGCTGGCTCTTCTAAAGCTCTGGCACCAACCTCTGGGCTTTAAAATTAAGCCCACAGCAGCTCTATGGCTTCAGGAGTTCAGAGGCTGCCCTGGTGCCAAATTCAGTCTGCCCCTGACATTGTGGGTTTTCCAGAGCAGCAGAATTAGCCCACACATGTTGCATTGTCTTCATGCTCACTTAAGCCACATTCAAACTGTGGCGTACAGCAAGAAAGGGACAGCTAGGATGGAGTGAATGGTGCAGAAAACACGAGGAACACGTGCTGATGGAGCTGAGATGTACTTGACTTTTGTTTGCCACTTTCTTCTGCAGGGGAGACCCACCTAAGGATTTTACAAGCACTGAAAACACAGCAATTTCATAATGTTTCCTTAGGAAATCAAAAAGTCCTTTAAGGCATTCTAATAATATATTTAATTGCCACTATGTGAATGCTGCTTGAATTCTATGAGGGTTCCCTTTTGTTTATCATTGACAGAGTGGGGGGACACACCCCACTGGGTAAATGAAGTTACATATGAAACGAGCTGTAGGAACCTGTAGGAGTTAGCCAAGGGCCTCGGGAAACCTTTGCTTCCCAATGTGGAGTCTTTACTGAACATAATGGCACTCCCTTTGATGTGAAATTCCAGAATGATAACAGCTTCGTGGCAGAAAACCACTTGAACAGTGCACCCCCCTCAAAGGAGCTTTGTTGGTACAACTGAAGCTGTTTAAATATGTTCACATAAAAGAGGCTTTCAAATAACTTTGGGGGTTGTTATTCTACAGAGCTTGGTCTAGAACTATAGATTTAAAGATGCTATTCTTAAGAATTCTATTTAATGATTTGAGGCCAGTTCCATTTTCTGATGCCAGGAAGTTTGCTCATTTTTGTGCTACACCCAATTCAGAAAGGCTCACCCTTCTCCAGGATCTTACTGTGTATATATTCTTGTTCATCCAGTGTTTTCCTTTATTTTTATAACTTTTCTATCCCCCCTCTTGTTTATCAAAACTCACCCATCCTAAGTCTTATTTTCTCAGGGCGTTACTTTTTGTTCGCTCAAGTGGCAAACAGTAACTGATAATCTCATCAGTGTTCATGAGTAAACCAGATGAGCCAGGACTCCTCTCCATTCCTTTCCCAATCCCTTCCTCTGCACTGTGGTAGAACATCTGTTTAAACAGGTACTCTCTGGAGCTTTAAAGGGTGTTTCAGGCCATGTGAAAATGGGTGTGGAGCTATGCCAGGGAGAGTGGAAGTGTGCTTGTGAATAAGGCGGGGTTCTCACAGAAAACCTCATGTGAACACTTTTAGCACCAAACTGATACTCCTGCTGTGTCAGATACTTCAGCATACATTTATAGCCACTTTCTTATTGGCCACTGGTCTCTCTACTTTCACAAAGAACCCAAGGGTTAGTCCACGGCATCTTGGCAGGTACATGTGTGCATCCCTCAGGCATTTAGGACAACCCAAGACTATGATTGCTAATTCCATGTGAATCAATATGTATACTTTCTTTTTTCAGAAGAAAACCTTGTCATATTTCAATGCAGAGTTATTCGAAGTGATTATTTTGCGCCCTGGATAGGCTGTGGTTTTTGTCTTTTCCCTGTCAGCCTCCCTGTGGGCCTTTCTCTCAGAGTTCCCCATCTTAGCCCCGTGCTCTCAATTTGGCCGTATGTGAAATGTTCTTTAGAATATGCTCTAGGTGGCAGATCATTTACGCATTCATCCATCTATCCACTAACCATCCATCCACACATTCATCCCCCCACCCACCCACCCAACCGTCCATATAACCATCATTTTATTGAATCAAGTCACTTGTCCCTTCCTTACTCAAAATCCTCCATCGCCCTGAGGATAAATCCAACCCCTTGCCCTGGCTAACAAGCTCCTGCATAGTCGAGCCCCTGCCTGTCTCCTGCAGCCCGACTCCTTCTCACTCTACTCTTTCATACTTTCTTGTGTTCCTTGAAGACATTTTTTGCTTGCTATTCCCTCTGCTTGAAACTTTCTTCCCTGAGACACCTACTCTACTCAGGTGTCAAAGTCACTTTCCACAAAAGTTTTCCTTCCTAAAATAGAGACCCCTTCGTGCTGCCACCTTACCCTCCTTTACTTTTTATTCTAGCACTTAACTAAGATCCTCACTATATAAGATCACAGAAAATTATTTGTTTCCTATCTGTCACTCTCCCTACAATATAAGCTCTAGGAAAATGGGATCTTAGTCTGTTCTCCTCTCTGCTATATCCCTAGAGCCTAAAGAAACACCTAACTGCAGTAGGCAGTTGGTAAGTATTTGTTGAATAAATGAATAAATGAGTGAATACCTGAGGGAAGTATTATCTTATCCCCATTTTATAGATGAGGTAATTGAGGTTCACTCAGCTGGAAAGCAGTGGAACAAGGATCCCAATCTAATTCTAAATCCAGGGCCAATGCTCTTTATCCCCTAAAATCAACTGCATGGCACTCCCAGGCCCTTTTTTGGGGCCCCCGAAACAAATGGAGCACAATCCCTGCTTTACGAGTCCACAGGCTAATGGAGTCAAACAGTAAATAGATAATTACATTGAGGAGCAGTCTGGACAAGACACAGAGAAGGGAATGTTTAACTTCCTATGGAACTAGTTGGGATGGAAGGGGGGTCATTTTAGGCAGGAAGAGAACAGGTGCCAAGGCCCTGTGGGGGCAGCGCTGGGAGAGTTGAGCACCCTGCCTGGTCTGGCCTTGCGGCAGCGCGAGGGGCTGCCGAGGCAGGTGCCGCACGGTGGAGTTCCACCCTGTAAGGTCCGTGTAGAGCAAAACGGGCATGAAGTGACAGTGTTATGCAGACACGATGGGCTGCCCATAGAACAGCTTCTGAAAGGACTCAATAAATTGTTACAGAGCAGTGTCTTGGTGGAGATATGCTCCCGTACCAATAAACAGAGAATACATTTTCAGTTCAGAACACTCACCAAACTCTCACACGCTTAAAAACCAGACAATTACAGCGTTACTGGCTTCTGCAAATTGCTTGTTACCTATGCAAATTCTCACTTTAAACCCATATGTTACCAGCAGGCTTTATGAACACTAGAAAGTGAAATGGGATTGGTAGGGGCAAAGAGAGACTGCCAGAGGCTTGCTCAGGCCTGCGGCAGGACGGGATGGGTCACGATGCTGTGCACAGAAACTGTGCCCGTCTGTGGGCCCAGGGGGGTGGGAGCTGGGGATGAATAACAAGGATTTTCCTACTAAGTTGGAAGAATGTTCTCTGAGGTTATGGTCCTTTGATTGTTTCTAGTACTTAAGCACGACCAACTGACATTTAAGCCACGTAAAGTATGATAAGGACTCCATTTACAGCCTCTGGGAAAGAAAGAGGCTTTTAGCTTTTCTGGCTAGAGAGGCACATTAAGGTACAGTATAAAACAAGCCACCCCTAGAGGTGAATGGGGTAGGGCAGAGGGTGGGGTGTGAAAAATTACATTTGAGAGGCAAGGTTTAAAATCTTTTGTATCATCACGTTTTCCACGTTTTCTCAAAGCTACAACAAAAGCCCTTGTACTCCTTGCACATATGTCCCTGCTATACTGATGAGGTGAACAGGTTTTTTTTTAAGGTTTTCAGCATAATAGTGTTTTACGACGTAACCTCATTTGCTGCTCCTTTAATTGCTGCTTTGTAATGTTTTATCTATTTTAATTACTGTTTTAATGTGCTGCTTGTACCCTGAGGTGCTTCTGTGAAGGGTACCGTTTTAAAAAATGAAGAACTAGATAAACAAATCCACAGGTGAGGGATCATATTATTCAACCCTATGTCTAAATGAACATTTTTTATTTTCCTGGTATTGAGTGTTAATGAGCAATAGTCTCTCTTTCAGGTGTGAGGGCAGAGGTGTGATGTCCAAGGTCAGACACGAAGCGTGGCCAGAACTGGGACTGGAAGCAATATTCCCAATGGTTCTCTTAATTTCCAATAACTAGAATTCATGCTGTCATGTTTAAGTTTGATCTTATGTTCTCAACAATCTTTAAAAGTAACAATTGCTCTAATGAAGGCAAAAGTATATATTTTCCACTTAACTCTAGTAGTCATTGAATTGCAATTTTCTTGGCCAGGAAATAAATCCCATAGACCCAATTCTTATCCTGAGTCATGTTACCTTAGTCACACACTTGATTGCATTCCTTGGCTTCATAAAATAGGAAATTGACTGTTGGCTTGGAGTTTCCTGACTTGAAGTAGGTGGTGTAATAACTTATCACTCCTTGTCTCCCCCACGGCCACACCAAGCTTTTTATTTCCGTATTTAAGCACAGGCAAGGTCAAAACAATAGATGAAATTTCATAAAACAGTAGTGGTGACGCCTAAATGTTTTTACTGACTTCCTAAAGACACTTTGGAATCAGCTCCCACTGTGTTTCTAAATGAAAAAGGAAATGAAGATCAACACCCCAGCCACAAAATTCTTTTGGTCTGAATTGGCCAGATGCCTAGATTTCCTTTACGTAAACAGGGTCAAATGTGAGGCCAGCCAATTGTAAACCAAGGTTCTAGCCTCCCATATTCTTGTGGTCAAAGATGTCAATGAAGTTGCTAAGTTTCCACAGAGCGGTGATGCAACCTCTTAGTACCTCAAAACCCAGGTGGATGCAACAAGCCCAGGTAAGGGCCCAGGAGCCTAGGCCGCTTGGAACAAATTCGATTCATGGAATGCAAAACAAACAGCTGCGTCATACCTCCTTCTCCCTCAACACATGTGCACCCCTACCTTCTTCTTCAGACTCATAAGCTAACTCTTGTGACTTTTTATCACTCTTGGTTTTTTTAAAGTCCTCTGGTCACTTCTAATCACAGAAATAGTCTCAGTTCGGTATTAACTATTTTCAGTCTCAGGTAATAATAACAACACCTGAGTTTCATTCAAGGTGAGTCCCCCCCACCAGCTCAGGCCTGCCCCCAGGGGCGGCCTTCTTACCCTCCTGCTCCTCCCCACCCCTCCCACTTGCTAGCCTGGCCTTTATAAGGTTGGGGATAGAGGAAGGAGAAGAGGTGAGGGGGCAGGAAAAGTTTCATTTGAGGCATGACTGCGGTGGATGTTGGCTCGTGTGGGTATTTGTGAGCGCTCTTCAGAGGCCTTCTACCCCCGGGATCTCTAACCTCCAGTTGCCTGATGTGGATTGTGCATTCCATCCACCCCGATCTTGGCCCCTCAACATCCGACTGCACAGCCCTGGCTTTCTCCTGCTGTGTTCCCCTTGCCCCTCCATGTGACATTCTAGGGCAGGCTCTCTCCATTGTACCACACACATTAATCAACAGAAAACACATTCTTTAGATACGTTTTTGGTGGGGATGTAGCAGCTTTTCAAACTGCAGTTCTCACTTTGCTGGTGTAGACTGCTTCAGCCCGCTTCTGACCCCTTAGATTTCTCAGATGTGAGTCAGGCAGCTGGTCCACCACTAGCACCCCCAGTCTTCTGAGGACATGCATCTAACTTGTCAATGGTCTCTCTGAAGCCCCATCTCATGGGCTTAAGATGAGGGTGAGCAACTTGTTACCCCTTTCACACAGGAGATGGCATTCACAGATTTACTTTGGCCAATGGAATGTGAGTATTTATGATATACATCATGTCCAGGCAGAGGCTCTTAGAGACTTGGGAGCTTTGCCCTTTTTCTCCTTTCCTCTTCCACAAGAGAACCACATCCTCCAGAAGGGGCTGCTCCTTCAGCCCGGGTCTCAGAATGTTAGAAAACAGATGGTACAGAGCCCCAAATGGAGTCAGGCTGAGCTGAGCTCAGATGGACCCAGCAGAGTCCAGCAGACCTGCAGCTGACCCCAAGCCTCTATATAACTTGAACCAGGAACATATCTTTGCGGTTGCAAACCATTGAGATATTAGGGCTAGCTGTTCCTGCAGCAAAAACTGACTTATACACTAGCCAAGAAGGAGCCAGGAGGGTATCAGGAAAAGTAGGTAAAGTGTGTCCTAGGACCCAAGTGAAAACAGTGTTTCAAATAAAAAGGATAGATTGTGTTAAAAATTGTTGATAATCCAATAAATATGCAAAGCAAGGCTTGATCATTGGATTTAGCAACACTGAGGAAAGTGTCATGACTAACAAGAACAGATTTGGTGGAATGATGTGGCCACTGCCTGATCAGAGTAGGTTCAAGAGAGAGTGAGAGGAGGGGATTTGTAGACACTGTGAGTCAATAACTCTTTTGAGGGATTTTGCTGTAAAAGACAGCAAAGAATGGGGCTAGGGCTGTAGCTGGAAGAGAATGTGGGGGCAAGAAAGGTTTTTATTTGTATTTTTTGAGTTGAAAGCAATTAAACCAGGTTTTTAAATTATCCAGTAAAAAGGACAAAATAATGATATAAGAGAGAAGAGAGACAAATGTTGGAGTAATGTCTCCCAATAAGTCATAAACAGAAGGGTGGGTTTTAACTGCAATTAGGCCAGTTTGTCTATTATAATACAAAGGAGGGTGGAGTTTAAGGGTGCTGATGCAAGGAAGTTGGAAGATTAGGTGCGGAACTTGTGGAAGTTATCTTCTGACTGTTTCTAGTTTCTTAATGAATTGGGAAGATCATCAGCTGAAAGAGAAGGCTGGGGAAGGGATGATGGGGGCTTGAGGAGAGAAGAGAAGGTGGGAACTTGTTGTCTAGCAGAGTGGGAGAGTGAGTGGGCTAGGGAACTTCAGGATGATTGATGGGCAGCCCCCAAGGAACTCAAATGCCTACTGAATGCCAGGTACTTTGCTAAGAGCTGAGAGACAGAGGGAAGAGATCCAGACCTCCCCTTCACCCTCAGGAGTCCCATAGTCTAGGGTTGAAAGCTGTCATTCAGAGACGTAAGTGGCCATGAATTACTTCTGGGGCATGTTATCTATCAGGAAGGGAAGCATGGGGACAGTGGTGGGAGCACAAAGCACAAAAAACCTTAGCTGGGACAGGATACTGCTGATGAGTGAAAGCTTCTTAGCGGAGATGACTGACTCAGCGTGAGGAATGGAGGAGAAATAGCCGTCCAGGTAAAGATGGAGGGAAGGCTGTCCTGGTAGAGGCAGAAGCCTATATAGAGATGGTAGTGTATGTTTGGGGGAAATTAAAGTATTTCAATATAGTTGAGATATGGGGGGGTTATGTACACATGCCTGTACTCATGTGTGTGACTCACATTCCCACATATTTGGAAGAGGGGTATAGGTGTGACCAAGCAAATCCCAGAGACATATGTGTTAAATGCCATGATCAGCAACATCTGCGTTCTCCTTTCCATGTGACATGCATCAAATACTTGAAATTACCCCCTTATCCCCTCAAGCCCCATCTATTGCAAATGCAGTTGGAGGAAACTAAAATTATAATATTGTTATTTATTTTTATAGCATGCATTGGAAGCTATGGGACACATTGCACAACCCAATGAGAAATTAATTATGTAGACATAAGCACAAGCCAGATTTCCATTTCACCTTGGTGTCCTACTGAGTTACACAGACTGAGTATTTGGCTCAGTGACTGAAAAAAAAATCCTAGCCAAATGTTTGCATTGAGGATGGAGGCAGAACAATTAAGTAAAAAATAATAATAATAATGATCATCATCAAAACTATACTATGTCATCATTAGCTTTACAAAATACATTTACTTCTATAGTTTTGTGTTTCTTTTGTTGCCAACAGAATAATTCTTTCTCTGAAAACCATTATCTCAAAGTCAACCTTGAAAAAATGAAATAGGGCAAGTCGTGGTTTGCAAATGCCTTGCATGACTTCCGTTTGAAATGGTTTCCAGTTAGCAGTCCCTAGTGGTGCCCCTGCTAACTGCCTACTAAAATCCTTTTCAAGGCCCAGAAGAGGCAAATAACCCCATTACTATTGAAAACCCCAACTAACGGAGAAGCTAGCATTAAAATCTCTTAAGCGTTTTCAATAATCATAAGGCTGACAGGGTTATTTTGAAAAAAGTAAGCAGTGGCCTATTCCTACTTCACCTCATGGACTAGAGCATTCTTGCCTGTCAGCAGAAACAGAGTTTGTTCATAGCCTGACTATCTGCCCCAATTTGGAGAACTTGTGCTTGTATCAACCAAAACACCCATGGCAAAAAGTCATAGTGCAGGGGTGGAAGGTGGGAGTTAAGGCTATAGTGTCAGCTACGTAGAGGCAGGGACTTTCATCCTTTCTTCTATTCTATGCTTCATTCATTGGGTGGCATAGAGCAGATGTTCAATAAATACTTGTTGAATAAATGTGAATGAATAAAGGAAAGTATGGGGGATGGAGATTGGCATTTGCTAGGTGGTGGTGGTGGGGATGATGTGTCCCATCAGTAAAGTGGTGGCCAAGGGTGGAGATGACAGGAGCAGAGTGTGCTGCAGTGGCCAGAGGCCTGAAAACTGTGCAGTGAGGACAGCAGAACATCCTGTGCACACAGGGCACAGCTTCAAAGATCAGTGTTTGCCAGATCCGGAGCCGGGGTTATAAATGTTGCAAATTGACTTGCTAGCTATGGCTCAAAGAAAGGAATGTGATGAACAACCAGATGGGCATTGAGGGGAGCCAGAGGCCATCCACACACCTGTCTGCTGGCAGATAATGAGTCTGGGAAGATTTCTCTGTATTCAAATACTAGCAAAGACAAGAAAATTAGCACAAAGCTTATCAAGATGTTCTACTAAATGAGGAAAAAGGAACATCTTCCTGCTGATCCAGAGGAAATGAGCTCCTGGAACCAGGACAAAGTTTTAGAAAACTGTTAGGCATCCTCAAACATATGCAATAATCCCGGACTAATAAGAAGCAGATTGGAAATTCACCAAGGAAAGAATAGACTACATTGCTGGTGTCTAAATTAACCCAACCTTACTGGAAAGTAATTTGGCAAAATAAATTTTTAGCTTTAAAAGATATTCTACCCTTTGACTCCCTAATCCCATTTTTAGAAATTTATCCTAAGAAAGTAATCAGAGATACAAAAATTTTTGTACAATTTATAAATAATACTATGAATAATCAAGTATAATAGTCTAAAATTATTCTTATGTTCTAATATCAATTTAAATGAATAATTTGGGTATAGTCATATGATTTTGTTATTGAGGTCCTGGCAACATAATTTCAAGGAATAGCTAATAAAATTAGAAAACTATTATGCTATATTTTTATTAATAAGTTAAAAATATAATAGAATATCTGAATTTTATAAAACACTATTTTATTGCTATAAAAAGACTTTAGAAAATGGTACTAAAGAGTTAACGGTAATTATTTCTGTGTGAAGGGACTTCAGGTGAATTTTATTTTCTGGAATAATTTTTTAGTTTTCTAATTTTAGCTAAGAAGCATGTATTATTTTATATTCATAAAAACTAAACATTTGCTCAAATGCCTGGTATTGGTTAATAAAAAATAGAATTAAGAATACTGCTTCAAACATATACAGTTACCACCTCCACCTTTCCTTTAAGAATCCCATTGAAATGACAAGAGTGCTATATAAAACTGAATAGACCCATGGGGACAGTGAAGTAAAAAAAAGAAGAGGGTGGGATTATTTTGATGGCTAGATCAGAATAAACTGGAACCCACACAGACACAGGCAGCAGCAGGGCAGCGCAGCCAGAGGAGAGGGGAGGAAACCCAGAGCAGGCTGTGGTGGCCATCAGAGTGGGCTCACCAAACCCACTCCCGGAGCTGAAGCCTTCTACACAGAGGATGGTTTGTCTGGTGGGGACTCACGTGTGGGTCCTGTGCCTGAGGAGAGGCGAGACAGAGAGGAGGCTGAAGGGACATGAGGTGGCCCCTGATGTTCAAACTGTATCCTGCAGAAAATAAGAGAAAGGCAGCCACTGCCACTGAGAAGCAAACTGTTAGGGATTCTTTTGAATCATCGTCTCCAAACATGGGTGAAGTTTCATTACTGACCAATTACACTTTATATTGCAAGTCTAGCACTGGGAAGAGTGTTTAAAAAAAAAAAAAAAAGGAAAAGAAAAGA